>JABAJW010017932.1:0-52962 GCA_018855395.1 Arthromyces matolae
TCATGTCAAAGAGTCGAAAGGGAGGTGCAATGTCCGAGCCGGACAAAAAATGATTGGCGCGCAGGCTGGTTATGTACATACCACCATGTCCTCCCAACCACATCCTCTCATACCTTTCCTACAGTTGCAATCCCAAAACACCCTCAGTCGTTTGTACCAGCATCCCTCGTCATGCCTGGCCATATATCGCCTGCTTGCCCCTCTAGAAAGACAAATTGTGATGAGTTTACTGTGGCTCGAATCCGCGATACCTCTCGCAACGATGTCGGCTTGGGTTGTTCCTGAAGGCAAACAGTTGCGTTAGATGTGTGCTTTCAGGTGTTCAGTTCATGTTGAGACGAGTTTATGATTTTCCTGACTCAGGTTGTACGACGAGACTCTCAGCAATCTACATCGGCTACACATAGTTCCCAGTTCTACAGTGAAACTCGCGCTGAATCCAACGTTTAGGACCAGTTTCCGACAAGCAATCACAGGAAGGTGAAGTACGCTCGTAACTCTCATTGAATGAGATAACTCACGCCGAAATAGTGGGACGAATGGAAGCTTTGGAATGCCCGCAGAACCGGACGAAAAACGCATGCCGCTTGACGTACAAGGCCTGGACGGTTATGCTTTGGAACGATGGGAGGCGAGTACATAAGCCCTTGTATGTCGCAGCGAACAAGTGGCTAATTTGCAAGTCAGACGATCCTTCATTATATGGTCTCGTCAGGGACAGGACAAAATCCACCCAAACCATCAACAGGCGTTTTATACCTGCTTCAACGAAGTGGCTTGATGGTTAGCCCTCGGTCAGTGCAGACTGTCCGCCATGCTTCCCTGTATACCTTTTCTCAAGACTTTCCAGTGGATCACCTTTGCAAATCACGTCAGTTGGCTTCCAGTTCCTTCTCCAATCCCCGCACGATCAACTTTGGGCTCTTTTGCTGCAATATCTTGACATGGCTGAGGTTGGCGACCTCCGATATCATTCAATTTTTCTTTCTGAATCTCCAACCAGCAACGGCAAATGGATCTCGTCGAAGTCTTAAATTTTTTATTCATGTTATCGGCCATGCAACTTGGCAGAGTCAGTTTTTCTCGCGTGTTACCAATGCCGATTCATCTTACGAATGACCGCAGGAGTACTCCACGGAAAAATTAGGCGTCAGCCAGAATGCAATGTTGGAGGATTTGAGGGACTACGGTCTCATATGGCAGCGAAGGGTGATTCTATACGTACAGAAGCATATTTATCGCTAATATCTTTCCAGCCGTCCTCTAAACGGTTCAGTCCAACGCGTTTGGCAACCACTTTAACTTCCTCGTCTCCACCACTACCAACGACCTCGGGAACAAGTGCTGGACCTCAAGATGGATTCATTGTTCTGGAGACCAACTATCGAATATATGCCTATACTGGTGCGCTCTCCCTGATGCATAATTATTTTTATGAATCTAAAACTGTGTGTTCAGACAATCCCTTACAAACGGCCATATTAAATCTGTTTGTTTCACTGAAATATCGGTTTCCTAATCTTGTTGTTGGATCGATAAACCGTGATAGCGTCAAGAAGGCCCTTGTTAATGGGATTTCTGCTGACCAGGTACGAATAAATCGATAGGTTGGATGGAACCTAGATCCTGAGCCTTATATAGATCATTACCTACCTCATTGCACATGCACATCCGCAAATGCGAAAGAACGTCAGTGGTGGGCATTCGTACACTAACCTGTTAATCCTCATGATTTTCTTTAGAATCCCTTGATACCTGTGACGGTTCAGGATCAGATTCGTTTATGGGAGTTGGAGCGCAATCGACTCAAGTCTGCAGAAGGTCATTTCCATTTCTTTCTGTATCGAGCGACCAACTCATATCGACGTATCATAGGCTATCTCTACACGTCCTTTACGTCACAGGCCGACTATGAGTTGGTTCTTAACTATGCGAAGGAGTTGGATGTCGTTCTATGGGAGAATGGCGCTAAGCGGTGTTTCTTTGGTCGTCTGGAAGGTCATGCAAATATTCGTGGCTTCATAGAGCGCAGTCCTTTGCAGAAAGATGGGAGAGATCTGGAGTTGGGATCATTGGGAGAGAGAACAAGAGAGGTCGTCGTTCTTAAGATTGAGGTTCGTCGTCGTTGTGAGCGTCGTTGAGAGAGTAAAGTACATGGCGCTGTAGTGTAGTGGTCATCACTCGGGATTTTGAAAATGAATTCCCGCAACCCAGGTTCGAGCCCTGGCAATGCCTGTATATTTTTTAATAAATATTTATTTTGAGCGGGGATTGCCGAAATACGTCAGAAATAAAAGTTTGGGGCGCAGGCGATGGAGATGACCACAATGGCGACAGAAACGCCAATACCACTGTTAGCAAGAGCTCTTCATCGTATTCGTTCAACTCCACCAAGAATCATCGCTTCTCCTCCAACTCGTTCGTCTTTTTCCTTTTAAACACTCATCCTTATCTCATTTCTATTAGAACCACGAAGAGCTTCTGTTGCTTTGATTATTCGTGTCGTACCATCGTCTTCTACACCAATCCCTCCCTCACCAGCAACTCAATTAACTCTATCTGAATTCTTTGAACAACAATGGGTCAATGATCCCAATGCCCGCCCAGAGATCCTCTTCCTTCATCGTCATAATGCTTCTGCAGACGAAGTATCCCTCGCTCAGTCTCGTTCTCCTAGCACTCGTGAACCCCATGTCGCCTTTCCTGGTGGAAGAACAGGGCCCGAAGATGAAGGAGGTCTTTATACTGGTGCGTTCATTGTCCTCTTCTCTGTCCGTATTTCACCTCTCATTTCAATCATAAGCCATGCGTCAGACATGGGAGGAAATAGGTATCGACCTTGCCGAACATCAGTACACCTGCGTTGGTCAGCTCGACGACCGGGAAATCACTACATCCCTCGGAAAACGCCTTCTCATGATTCTCTCTCCGTTCGTGTTTCTCCAACTTACCCCCAATGCTCCCGCTCCAGACCCTATCGAATCAACAACTCTTCACTGGACTCCACTTGCCTCTCTTGTTTCCCCGTCTTCTCCACCCCGCTGGTCAACAGTAACTGTAGATGCCGCATCTCGCCTCGCACCAAAACATAGTACAGCCCTTCGCCTGTTGATACGGCTGCTCATTGGCACTATGGAGTACCCCGCAATTCTTCTTGATCCCAATCCATCACCGACCCCTCTCGCCAACGAAAAGTCTGAAAGCACCCTTGAGAAAGGTGTCCCAACCCGTTCCTCTCAAACCCTGAAACTCTGGGGCCTGTCTCTCGGAATGATGCTTGACTTGATGTCGTACATGATCTTCCCGGCTCCAACTTCAGGATTCAGTCGCCCTGAGGAGGATGAGGAATCGGATTCCGCAACCTCGTCACCACTTTTAGGATCAATGCAGCTCCCTGCTGACTTTGACACGCTGCGCATGGATGTTGTAGCTCCAAGTCTTGCCAGTGTGTTCCCCCGATTTTCGTACCCCGACGTCAATTTCTGGATCTGGTGGGTCCACCACACCTTTCAGTTTACTTATCTGTTATCTGACATGTTTGCTTGTAGGGTATTTGGAAAGCGGTATCGCTCCGTTGTACGTGGTTGGGAGGCGAGTGTCCGCTCAGGGCGTTCTAATGATCGACGGTATGTTGCCTCCTCGTCTCTGCCTAGACGCGAGCCTGACTTGGTTTCAGGATCAATTGGTCCGGCTCGGCCCTCAGTACGTTCTACGCAGCCATTCGCAAAGCACTGGTCGTTGTCATCGCCGCTCGGGCATTTGGCATTCTTCTTGCTTTTGCTTTCGCGGTGTGGTGGCTGTTCGTTCGCTGAGTCCCGGTTGAACCATGATATAATCTTCGCTTTTCTTCAACACGTATTGGGTTTTGTTTTTTCACCTCGACAATGCTTGCATTGATACGGATTCTACAAGTCAGTCCAAGTGTAGATTTTAACGGTTATTCATCACTGTACCTTCAAAAGTCATTTGGGACGTTTCGTTTTCTTCCGTCATTCGCTGTTTTGCTTTATTTTCTCCTCAAACATATATCACTTTCATTCCCTCTTGGCTTTCTCGTCCATGATCATACACGCAAACCAAAAAAGTGCCACCGACGTACGTACCGATGTAGAACTCTCGACAAACTATACATACCTTTCAAGATACGATTTGTTTACGACCATTGTAATTTTGTAATGGAGGATGCGATCCATACGAGTTCTCTCTGGATTTGAGTGACTTCAAGAAGATGGCTGAAGGATAGTAACCAACGAGTTGCTTAATGTTATCTACTACCAAGAGCATCTGACATGTGAATTATGGTGGTGACGGGTCCCGTGGTTGAAACGTTGACCTCCAGGCTGTTACTGGAGCTAGTCTTGCCTATGAGTCTCAATAAACATTAGGCGAATAGAACCGCAGACCCCGCTACTGAATCACCCGATAATAACCAAAAAAAATCTATATTCAGGACTCTATTCGCCAAGTCCATAGGATACGAGTCCACAAAAGTCAACAAAAAGAGTCCACAAAAGTCCATAAGACGAGTCCAAGATCTAGAGTTCATAGGTATCAAGAGACAAAAATCAAGCGAGTCACATTTACATTTCAACATCTCCTTCGATTTCCTCACGTACCAGGATTCGCTGTGGAGGACGAATCGATAGCGGGGTCCGATGAATGGACAGCGTCTGGCTGTTTGTCCAACAAAAGAGTATTGTTCAAGTTGAACGCTGGTTTTGTTTCAGCTATTGCGCAATTGGATGGTGGATAAGGAGTCGACAGTGGTTCTAAATCAGATGTCAACGTGGAGTTTCTGAGTAAATCCCGTTTCGCGAATTTTGTTTCTGTTATTTTCCGTTTCCGTTCGCGGACCACAGCCGCTAGTGTACATGGAAGCTCACAGTTTGAGCACCAAGAAAGGAATGATCGCATGTTGGGAGCTCCGCGCTGGGCAGATTCTCTCAACAGTGCATCGGAAACCAAGGCCTCATTCAACCTCGCCATAAAACTTTTCTCGTCGTTTTCGGCGATGCATTGTAGTGATTGGGGGTCCGAATCGACAAAGTTTATAAAAGCATTTATAGCGGTCGACCTGGTTTTCTTTCCGCCGCCTTTCGTCCTGGCCATGGTCAACGATATTAGCAATTTGGTATGCGAGGTGATGGATTGGATTTGAAATTTGACGCGCTATCGAAGTTCAGGGTAAGTAAGTCAACAATTATGTAAAGCTGCCATCTGCCCTGGTCATTCTCTGCTTTCATTTTCTCGCAGGACAATTTTAGGCCTTCAGTAGCGGGCATCTACTGTAGACTGCCGTAGTAGCTTCCCATTCGATTGGATATCCCTCTCCAGGTTACAAGTAACATATCAAGTGTATATAAGAACAGCTTCCATGGTACAAATGTCAAAACTACAATGGTAAACCGCACACGTCGCAGTCTGGCCTACTGTGGTCATTCTCGAAGGTGCAGTGAGGACAAATTCTAGCGCTTGAACCGACACGGGCCGCCTCTTCTGCAGCGATCTGATCAAAGACCTCTTGTGGGATATCCTCATCCATATGGGAGGAGGCACCACCTGTCGGGGCGGAGGACGACGGGCGTGCGGCTGGAAGCAAAAGGGTCAGCGAAGAAAATTGACGAAAAAAATAAGATAATGGTGCTACGCACGGGCACTCTCCCTAGTGAAAGTCATCAGTGTCTGCCACCCATCTGTAGCTATCAATTGATCAAGCGCTGACATCTCCACCAGAAGGTCTGGACGTGAGACGGTCGCCACAAGCACCTTCATGTCTTCCTGGAATCAGGCTTGAGCATCGAATAAGGATGAGCAACGGTGAACATACTGGAGACAAAAGCTGACTTGAACCAAGAAAGGCGACAAGATGCCAGTCACTGAGATAAGTAGCCAAATCCTTTCGTTTTTGAAATTCGCCTGGCTTTGCGAATTGACTTTCTGGAATATCAGGTGCCCCAAGGTTAGACAATGCAGACATGACACCTTCCACAGACTGGTCTTCCAGACCCGGGCGATTCTCGATTTTGAAGCGAGTGGACTGAAAGACTGGGGAAGGGTTTTGAGGGAACCCGTGCGTTACCTAAGGGGCCCGTCAGCTCTTGTGCCAGGAAAAAAATATGGATCACGTAGCATACGTTCACCATGAGATATTCAACGGGAAAACATGGTTTGGCGCTCTTCTTGACCTCGAGCCCGTATTCGTTCTTGTACGTGTAGAAGACGTCAGGGACATATCGCGCACTATCTTGGCTTCTATCTTCTTCCTTCACACGAACAATGCCTGGATCAATACTAGCTTCAATCATATCCGCCTCTACCATTGCAACAGCCTGTTCCGACACTTGATAGGCAGCAACATCGACTTGTCCGTCTTCGGTAGCGGTCAGCACAGCAGTAACCAATCGAGATGAAAACTGTCCAGTAGGCGAAGACCGTGAAGCTATGGGGTTCGCTTTCTGGATGGTTGCCGCAAAGATGGCTTCCAACGAGGACAAGTAGAATGATCCTGGATGACGCTTATACACATTCTTCGACCGGTCCTCGGGGGTAGGATTCAGATCTGTAAAGATATAGCCCACGATAGTCAAAGGGGTCGAAGCTGAGCGGGCGAGATCACGGATGCGCGCCTCATCCTCCCATGGTAATCCTAGCGTCAACCCGTCCAGCTCTCCTTCTTGAGGGGGTTCGTGAATAGCCTCAACGACTGCTTTAACACCCATTGGAACCTTGTCGTAAGGTTCATAATGCCCAATGAGCCATCCAAATCGTTGTAGGCCAGTGCTCCGCCACGCTTGGAGGAAGCGTTCAATTATGTCCGTCGACGCGATTTCGAGATGATCTACCGTTCTGAACGGTTGTGATGCAAGCGTAATCGCGGATGGCTGGCATGCGGTACATATACCTCCTGGCCACGGAAGATGTCCACCAGTCGGGCATGGTACTTTCACTTTGTATGAAAGAGGCGTTAATGGCGGGATGGAAGAAGAGGCAGAGCTGGTCGGTTTGGGAGTAATCTTCCGTAGGTATGCGTGATAAGAAAGGTGTTTGATGTTGTTTTCTTTGTGATAAACGGCGTCGTAAGGTTCAAGGGGCATGCAATAGTCACACATTCCTTTAGCACCATGCTTGCAGAATTGAGCGTCCCGTTCGCGTGGAAGCATCCCAGACTGGCCACGCCAGTATGTATCGACGGGATCTTCGGTAACGAGCTCCCATGGTCGCTTTGTGGCGTTTGTCGTAGGTTGGGATTCTATAGCGGCTTCAGTTGTGGTTGAAGACGAGGACTTGGTTTGGTATCCAACAAAAACAAGGTCCCCGTGGCTGGTAGAATGTTTATTAAAGGGATTTAAGAATAAAATCGCGACTGACTTGAGACCAAGATTCTTCAAATTTCTATTTTTCAAGGTTGAGAATTTCACCTCATTTCCACGCGGTTGATTCGAAATAGTAAAGCTTGAAATATCAGGGTCTGATGCAGTTTCAAGAATCTGTATAAATGAGAAGGGTTCATGTACGTTGAAGATTATTCAGTATACCTTGGCAAGCAATTCTGAGATATCAGCTGTGGGCTGCAAATCGAATCTAAAGTTTCCGTCCCTGGATCGCACTCTGATAAGCTTTACTTTGGTTAGTGTAGTACCGTATTGGCATTCAACACGAAAAAGCTCACCATTTGTTGAAGAATAGTCGTGATGAGAATCAGATGAGGTTGCCTTCGAATCTTTGAACGCGTAATGCTGAGTCATCGTCACATGATCGAGAAAAATCGGCCTCAGAGTCACGCGCACGGCGAACTCAGTCTCTAAGCATTCGCAAAATTTACGCAAGATGGGAAAGCTTCAGAAATGCCTCGTTGTTGTGATATGCTCGACTGTACTGACAATATTCAAAAAGTTCACATTTTCACATCTTGCAACGTGGTGATTACTGATCAAATTGAGATAAGATTACTGATGTCAACTGCGCTCTGTACCAATGGTCAGGTACTGGCGAAAGAATTTGTTCAGCGCTCTCATCATTCCTGGTTGGACGTCGGGTAAAATCCTACAGCTCTGTACTTTCTCAAATATCGGTTGAAATGGTTCACCTAAATTACTACATCACACTAATTGCTAAAATAGGAAAGTGGCGTATATCTGGGTCGGTCTGTCGCAATCTTGAGAACCGATGGCGAATTCACCATGAACTATGGCATGTCCTTTCGTGTACCTCGTTCCCCGCGTGTGCATCTGTTTTAGCATCCATGTTTAAATCTCCTTCTCATGATTCCTCTGAGAAGTCAGAACCTGAAGCCGTTTCCAAGTCCAGTCTCTCACCTAAAGGCTCAGACAAACCTTCGCTCTGGAGCACAATTTCAATTTTCATCCGACATGAATAATAACAAACCACCGCACAGGTCACCTAACTCTTCCCTTTCCAGTTATGGGGACGCGCAACGAGCTCGTTCTTCGTCAACGAACCAAGCCTCAGGCAGTCAGAGCATAGGTGTGTGTGGCCATCTAGTAACACATTTTATATTGACTGGAATTTGTCAAGATCCTAATTTACTCGCTCAATTTGCCGCCACGGCGGTCATGTCGTCCCACGGGCTATCGCAATCGAGCCCTTACGTTTCCTCGCCACATGTAAATCATGGGAACTACCCTTCCTCCTCAGTTTCTGGGTTAAACGAACACATATTTGGCCACGGAAATCTAGGCCACCCTCAACTTCCTCCATTCTCGTCCCTCGACTTCCCATGGCACTCTCTACTCCCCCCCGATCAAACCTCACAAACATATCCCACAATGCCATTGGCAGGTCCCTCAACATACCCTTATGGCTCAACTTCTCCTCCCGCCCGTTCGACAGGTTTGACTGACACTTCAACTAGCGCCTCTGCTGTTGCTTCCACGGAGTCGGCATCGGCCTCAAACGATCCAGATTGGGACCAGGCAGATCAAGGCATAACTGAGGAGAAGCGACGAAGAAATACAGCAGCGTCAGGTGCGATGATGCGGTCCATATATGTAGATTCAAATTTTATCCACGCTTTTTTTCAGCACGCTTCAGGATCAAGAAGAAACAGAGGAATCTCAACCTCGAAAGGACGGTGAACGACTTGACAGGACGCGCTGACGATCTTGAACGCGAGGCTGCCGATCTCCGCCGCGAAAATGGGTGGCTTAAGGAGATAGTCATGCTGAAGGGAAGTCGACTGGCAGGAGCAAATTTAGCTAGTCATTTAATGGCGGAGAGCGCACAGAGGGCGTCGGAGGCGCAGAATCGGTCGGCCAGATCTTCGAACACATCGGATATTAGACAGGAAAATTCCTCAGAAGATGAGTCATCGGATGACGGGGATCGACGAGTGTCGAAGAAAAAAGGAAAACCTCGCAAGAAGTAGTTCATGACACACATACTAGTCCTCCCAGTTTCCAATAAACCGAGCGACCATCACTGAGATGCTGAGTTTCTTGGAAATGGCTGTCCAGAGACAACAGAAGTGCGAGGGTCCATCTGCAGGTCAAAGTCGAACAAGAAAACCGCAAACATGTCTCGATTATTATTGCCTTCAGCGTTCACCAGTACTAGAACTTGCAATGGCTCATTATAACCACAAGTCTACAAAGAGTTAGACAGCTGGGCTGTCCTAAGGACGAAGATATGATTACCGCTAGGTGTGCAGTTAATGAGCGCTTGGGCAGCAATATATCGATCGAAGTTGAATTGGAAATTTGAGGGCTGGTGACTAATTCGCACGCCCTTTTGCAACGGTCATATACTATCACCTCGATGTCATTTGGACGACCACCGTCAATTAACATCGGCTTCAAGCCTGCACCTCCCGACCGTGGATCTTTTCCTTTGGATCACTATGGTCCGTCTGATTTCCAATTGGTATGTGCATATTTTGACGACTGATTTGTTTCTCTGCAGGCGAATGCAAGGATGCGATGTTATTATATATGAAATGTATGAAGGAGCAGGAGAGTACGTCGACGCCTTGCAGGGAGTTAAGCAAGGATTATTTGGAATGTCGAATGTCGAAGTACGCTGTGTCTGAATCGTTGACTATTATCCTCTCATGAATCATAGGGGTCTCATGGAACGCGACGAATGGAAAAATCTGGGAATGGCAGATATGGGGAAGGACAAAGAAGTCCAGAAGAATACTGCAACAGAAGTAGCTCGACCGGCGTCGTAACACTAGCATTGTATTTCCCCGTTCGTCGACCTCGGCATCTCAACCATGTGTATCCTCCTTCCCAACGCTATCATCATATAATTGTATCATAAGTCTTACCAGCAATCCTACTTGTTCACCGAGCTTGAACTTGACAATCAGGGACAATCAAAAACTCTTCCATGCAGTGGGATCTAGCACATCAGTAGACCTTCCTTCGGATTCCACATTCATTTGCCAAGCGTTGTTCTCAAGAGTCCTGTGGGCATTCTTCCTGTACAGTCATGGTTCCAACTCGCCTGTTCACTTCATTCCTTGCTTCTCATCTTTTTCTACCAACTCCGGTGCCACAAACCTTTGACCTGCAGGTATGCTTTCGTTCTAGGTGCAGCAGTCGAGCGCTGAGCAACCTGCTGAAATTGGCAGGGTCACCGTGGTGGACGAGGGGAGGCCAACGAGAACACCCTGTACAGTTTTGCGTGGTATAAGCTCAATTTGGCTGCAAGTAGTTTTGTTTATTTAAGCTTTTGAAAAACACACAGGGGCATGATTGACGGTGTCAAAACTCTTGAACTCGACAATGGCATTACGAAGGTTGAAATCGTGCATGTGCTCTGGTCCGCAAACCTAACCTGGTGCTAGGATGGCATTGTCGTTGTATACCACGATCAATATATACCTGCGGAAAAGTGTCAAGATACGGCCCCTGCTGTCGGTCTATGTGTCAATATCTGTTTCATGCCAAGTACTGACTGTGTTTACTGTTACAGATCGTCGATGACCCAGACTATCCGTATGTCGGGAAGTATATTGTCAACCTCACCTTGGCACAAATAAAGACTCTGGATTGTGGTTCTCAACGCCTGAATGATTTCCGTAAGGACGACTGGTGCTGCGTTGAGGAAGCTGTTTTGACGACATTCGCAGCCATTCAAATTACTTATCCACGCGCTAGGATCCCAACTTTGCAAGAGGTTTTTGAATTTGTGGCGTGTGCAGACCCAGAGCGTAGGATGAAGTTCAACATAGAATCGAAAATCAACCCCACTGCGCCCTCTCAATCTCGTGGTGTCGATGATTTTGTGAAGTTCCAGCTCGCTGCCTTCAAAAACAGCGGTTATAAGCTTCAGTCTATCACTGTTGGTTATGAATGCACCTGTCTACCTTTAGGGGATCCTGATTTTAACTGCAGTATCAAAGTTTCGATTGGAGAACACTGATTGGCATGAAAGCCGTTGAGCCTCGCATTCCAGCTGCTGCTTTGATCACGAGGTACAATTGCATCCACTGTCATTCACCTGCTATCGGTGCTGTTCTAACAACCTTTAAAGCGCGACTGCTGGCGAGATCAATGGGACTTCTCCTTGGCTAGGAGGATTGAAATTGGGCGACTTTCCAGGGTCCACAATTGACGCAAAAATTGCTGAGGCTGCCAAGTCAATTAATGCAGATATCCTGTCTCCTTCTTATGTCAACAGCTACAGTCCCGTAGCAGACCCAACGCAGCCTGGTTACATCGCTTTTACGACAAAAGATATGGTCGACCGCTCGCATGAGCTGGGAATGAGAGTTATTCCGTGGACAGTAGGTTTTTTCTCCTAAAGTTGAGCAGACGGGACTGCTGACCATGTCCTTTAGGTGGATCGTTGGAATGTTGCTGAAGAGTTATTAGAACTGGGAGTTGACGGTATTATCACAGACTATCCCAGTCAAATGCGGCGCCTGCTTCGTCAAAGAGGTCTGGGTCTTTCTCGAGCCTTCAATTCAGACAGGGTGTTCGAATGTTTATCGAGATATACTTGAGATATGTAAATGAGATGAAATGTAAAGTCCATAATTGGTGCATCAGCCACGGGACGGATCGGGAAGTCGGATTTGTTGAGCAAAAACTCCGCCCAAAAGTTAACCACAACGCCCATTGTCGGCTTCATTGCTCATTAAGCCCACATGGCCTCCTTTCAAGCCGTGAAAAAGGTGGCCAACCTCGCCCCTACCGTCCGCGCATCTTCCAAGGGCGTCCCAGTTGCTCCTCTCCTTAACCTTACCGTTCGTGCACCGTCATCCGGCCATGACCATCATGGACCTTCAGGTCCTCGTGCTGACGTGCAACCAAAGTGGGCAGGAGGTGTCTCAAGGTCTTCTTCTGGACTGGTTTCGAAGACCTACTTGAATGGCACGTATATTCCAGACTTATCACATTTTCACAGAATTTCTCAAAATTGTTTACAGCACCTATCAACGCCTCTTTCCAGCAACGCCTTCTTCACACCTCTGTCGCCTGCAGAGATGCTCCTGATGTTCCCGACTACGCTCACTACCGTGCACCCAACACCGACAGCAACCGTGCTCTCTCCTACTTCATGGTCGGCTCCCTCGGTGTCCTTTCTGCTTCTGCCGCAAAGTCTTCCGTAACCGAATTCTTGCAAACCATGGCTGCCTCTGCCGATGTCCTTGCTATGGCTAAGGTTGAGGTAGATCTCGCCACCATTCCTGAGGGAAAGAATGTTATCATCAAGTGGCGAGGCAAGCCTGTCTTCATCAGGCACAGGACAAGCAGCGAGATAGAAGAAGCTCGTTCTTCCGACTGGAAGACCTTCAGAGATCCTCAGTCTGATCAGGACCGCGTACAAAAACCTGATTGGCTCGTTATGTTGGGCGTTTGCACTCACCTTGGATGTGTGCCCATTGGCGAATCTGGAGATTTTGGTGGCTGGTACGTGACCTTCTAGGACATCCATCGATTTTCCTCTCAATGTCGCATTCAGGTTCTGCCCCTGTCACGGTTCTCACTATGATATTTGTACGTTTTTATCTTGGTTCTCTGTAACGTGTATAGACTTATTTCTTTTCTGCCAGCTGGACGAATTCGTAAAGGACCTGCACCTCTTAACTTGGAGATCCCTGCTTACCAGTTCAATGATGCGGAGGGCAAGCTTATCATCGGATAGATGTGTCAAAATGCTGTCCACTACCGTAGAAGAGACTACTGTTGTGGTATTCACAGGGCGTATAATCGATAGCTTTAGAAATTGTATGTTGATTGCAAGTATCACGTTGATGCTCCGACTAAGCCACTTTGACCCCACGATGTCTCGTCGGGGCTTGAAGGTAATTCCTGACCACCATAACGACCAACTCAGCAATGGTTCAGAATCTCACATTCAACTCCTTGTGGTATCTCTTTAGCTCTCCTCAAAGTTTATACCTTCTGGGCTATGCCTGGCTCTTTGGAATGTGTGAGTTAACGTTGTAATAATAGTGACTAATCCCACAAATTGACGCCCGCAACTTGCAGCGGTTTGGGTGACATTTTTTGGAGGAGTTATTGCATACCGGACTTTGCGTATGTCTGCTGTTCAACATTTACTGCAAACAGCCCTCATTTTGAGGTACAGCGCGACAGATGTTTGGAAATCTTCAACACAAAACTTTCCCCGTCTATTTCGTTTTATCCATTGTCTTGTCATCCACGCTCTTGACATTGTGGATACTTTCGCACCCGATTGTGGTTGAGCGCATTACTCAACCCTATGTAGCCGATGTTGCGCAGGCATACGCGCTGGCGACATCACTTCTTGCACAAGGTCTTAATTACTTCGTCATTGGACCGATTACTAGCAAGTAAGCATCCAATAAATTGCAGTTTATCATCGACATTGAGCTGTAGTTAGGACCATGTTTCAGCGCCACAAGTTGGAGAAAGAGGAGGGAAAGGCCTACAATGAAACCGGAGTAGATTGCTCCTTCAAATTCAGTTATTGAGGGCTAAACTGTCTCGCAGGTGTCCGAGGAGATGAGGGCGCTTAATCGCAAATTTGGTATGTTACATGGGGTCAGTTCGTTGGCGAACCTTGGTTCCGTGATAGCTCTGGGATTTCATGGGCTGTGGATTGGGAACTTTGGCTTGAAGGCGAACTAATTGAACAAGGTATTTCTGCATAACGAGACCATTCATTGGTTACACTGTGCATATAGCAAAGGGACTGGTCAAAAAATATACAAGTTCGTACAACAATGGTGCCTCATTTACGCGCCAACTGTCTCCATCTCTGGTAGATAGCCTTCCCGCAGACTTCTCTCCAACTTTCTTATTTCCTCTACCGACGTAGCTTTCGCTATCGCAGCCTTTACCCTTTCTTGATCCTCTTTTGACATCAAACGACCAGCTTTTCCAGAGGGCATGGCTGGCTTCGGTTCGTCTGTTGTTAATTGCACTTTTGATGTCTGGGTCGTGATAGTCGTTTGTATCGCTGTCGCGAGAGCTGTGGGTAGCCCGTCCGGAGTGACGAAAAGAGCTTTACCCGCTTGACGTTCCTATATTTCGAAGAATAAGGGAAGGGCGATTTTATAGAAGGAAAAATCGATGAGCATTTCATGTCGTAAGACCACGGTGAGGTGCTGTTGAGCGCACCTTATCCCGGATTCTCTGGAAATCTAAAACTCTTAGCCCGGGAAATCTCCAGGCAAGCCATTCGCGGTACCATTTTTTCTCTCGAACTGGGTTCCCTATGAGCGAAAGGTATTTGAGGTGCCGAAGCTCTCGAAGCGGTTCAAGATCGCCTAGCTCCGCAATGGTGTTATTAGTGAGTACTAGCGTCGTTAGATTGGGAACGGATAGGTGTATCGAGGACGAAATGGTGGTAATGCGGTTATTTGCAAGGAGAAGTGTTTGAAGGCGTTTGAGAAGGGGAAAGTTGCCCAAAGTGACGATGGAATTGTCCGTAAAGTCAATCGCATCGTGCTGGTCCTACACATGCTGTCAACTGGGCAATTTTGGTGACAGGTTAAAGGAGAGATACATGCCTTGGTTACACCAAGATTTTCGATTGTGGGTATTTTGTACCCTAAAAACAATTGTATCAATAGCCGTTGAAGAAAAGGAAGAACGCACCTCGAAGATCCAATTGACGTTCCTTGACCGGATTCAGGCCTGCTGATGCCTGTGCTAGCAGCTCTGGAGTGAGCTTCATCGTCGATGTGGGTGGTGACGAGAAGAAATAGAATTATTTGGGACAAGCAAAAGTTTGAACTCAGATCAACGCGTTTGGCACCTGTTCCTCCCATTGTTGTTCAACTAATTCTCTACTAATAACCATGAAGCCTCTACACGAACGTCTTCATTTGTGCGACTCTTTCTTCACATTTATGTTCACTCTGCTTATGGCCCTTTAGATACACCGAGGCCGATGACACGTATATCTTTGTTCCCGTCGACGACGGCATCGAGACTCGGTCTATAACAGTCCACCGCTCTTCTGGAGATATTGTCCTTAATGGTCAGTTGGGCGGAATTCTACTGTACACAAGCTGACATTGTTTCAAGGACCTAATACACCCCTTCCAAGCTCTGCTCGTCGGTCCTCAAGGACAATACATGGGATTGTTGGCGTAATTTCATTGTCTCTATGTACGCATCACTCTACTTGAACCTTGCTGAATTTTTCTTACCCTTCATCCAGCGGAATATATCATTGTCATCACTGGACGGGAGCTTAAAGGCCGTCTGTTGGGCCATGACATCTATCGCGCTTCGGATTTCGACATCCTTCCGCTGAGCCCGAACGTCTCCGTTCACAATCCCCAGCACCCGGTAGAGGCGCATTTACTCGCACTCGTCTCCTCGCACTTGCGGGGCGGAAACTTTTTGTTTGCCTATGGTTGGGACTTGACCCGACGTTTACAAGCGCAGTGGGAGTCGCAAGAAGATGCAGCTCACAAATCGGTGTGGGAAATGGTATGTAAATAAAGTGCATGCTAGGTCAATTCAATACTGAAATACCGCAGGCGGATGACCGTTTCTTTTGGAACAGGTAATTTGTCAAGAAAACCGCCCTGTGTCTCTTTCTGAGTTGTCCATCCAGATATCTACAAACCAGACTAATCGATGCCAACGCAAACCAAGACGTAGGTTTGACTCTCGGTTCTCACCCACAAAAATATTGATAAGGTTCCATGCAGCTTTCAAAATTTATTCTTCCAATTATGTATGGAAGTGGGTGTGGGTTCACGAATAGCAGACATGCGTCCTCATTTTTCCTGTACAGCTTTTGATTCGCGACCTACAAGCCAGATTTGCAGATAATGGATCTGCAAGAATCGGTATGAGAAGTAATCTGAAATCTTTATGCTTTACTAACCAAAGAAACTTCGTGGCAGGCCGACATGATGAAGATTCACTTGCAAGAGTTGGTTTCAATATATGGCAATCAATATCTTGTGAATCTTGTCAATCACAAAGGCTATGAAAAGCCCGTCAAAGACGCCTTCGAACGATACATTACTGAGGTAAACCTTTCGTCTGAGGGATACGTGTTTGCGCTCATTTTACAAAGCTCAACTTGCCAAATATTCATTACGAGTATTTTGATTTTCATACCGAATGCAAGAATATGCGCTGGGACCGTATATCTATCCTAACGGACATTCTCAAAGATGATCTGGAGAAAGAAGGGTAAGTGAAGTGCTCACTGGCTCTATTCAAAACTAACGGTAGGTCTAGGTATTTCCGGCTGGATGCCTCGGAACCGGAGCCGCTCAAGTTACAAAAAGGCGTTGTACGCACCAATTGCATGGATACCCTCGACCGCACGAATGTTGTCCAAGGCGCACTTGCCAAATTCGCCATAAACAAGCAGCTTGCCGAATTGGGAATCCTCCCAGCTGGCGCAAGCATTGATGATTATGAAGATTTTAGCAAAGATTTCAGAGAGAGTACGTCTACCGATTTTCGTCAGTACTTCCGTTTTTGATTCTCTTCCAGTGTGGGCCGATCACGGCGATGCAATTGCTACTGCGTATGCAGGATCTGGGGCTTTGAAATCTGACTTCACGCGAACCAACAAACGAACGCGGAAGGGCCTTCTTGAAGATGGTGCCAAATCCCTCTTGCGATATGTCAAAAACAATTATTTCGATGGAGCACGTCAGGTTAGGACATTTCTCCGATCTCGTTTGAATTGTGGCTCATATTATGCGGACTCAGGATGCCTTTGACTTGGTGACAGGAACATGGATACCTAGAAAGAGCCCCGCATCAGCAATGTTCCTCGTCACTGATGCGCGCCCTTTGATAACACGCTCAGTGAGTTAAAATTACCAGGACACGCATTGATTTCTCAAACTGTGCATGCGTAGATGCCTGTTATCGTGTCCTTTTCGTTGTTCATGATCTGCGCTGGTCTCACTCTGCCCCGTTCATCTGGTTCGATTTTCTAACGCTTCACTATTACCAACATTTTTAACCACATTCTTCGTGCAGATTATTCCCTTTTTTATTACTTTATGCTTTGGTTCAGTCTCTTGACAGCAGCCCTGATCTTCATCTTTATTCACGGCATTGACTACGTGTCTTGGCCACGACTTATACCACCGACGGACGTGATCTATTACAACGGTCCAGGGTATCGTTCTGGGAATCACGGGAAAGGATTACAAAACAACATTGAAGTCGCAAAACGAATGAAATGGCTGGGTACCAAGAGAACACGCTTGGGTGCAGAACATATAGAATTGGGTGAAATTAAGAAGCGGGTTGATTAAACATATTTTCACACTTGACTTTTCTTTTTCGCATATTTATGGTCGTTATATGGTTGTCGTATGCTACGTAGACGTTCATCTAGAATGGCGCTTGCGAGCAGGGTACTGTGGTAACTTGAAAGCGCTTATGTTGCTTTGATGGAGTTTGGATCACGGGGCCGGAGTTATATAAGTGTGGAATCCACAAAATTTTAAACAGCCTGAGGCATTGCAATCAGTCATCTCGCCTTTCCTTCACCACAACTTGCGAGCAGCCATGCTTAAAGGTACAAAACGCGCGTCCCCCGGTGCAGAAGATGAAAAGAACGCTCTTACTGAGGTAGAGCTCAGCGATGAGGATGCTGAGAAACTCCGAATCAGCCAACGCGAGGTTGCGCGTGTTGAGCTGGCCCTTGGTTTGTCGTTTCCTTACTCTTGGTCGCGAATGCATGGCTGAAATGCGACATCTCCAGAGCGTGACGCTCAGAAAAGATTGGCTCCCGCGTACGACAAACGCCGAGAGACTATCAGGACCATCGCCAAATTTTGGCCTGTGGCATTGTTGAACCACTCGATAATCTCTTACCATGCCCAACACGACGCAGATAAACTCGCGTTGAGTTACTTGGAAGACGTCTGGGTGAAGCGAGACCCAGCTGAACCCCGATGCTACACTATTGAATTTGTGCGTTGTTTCAAATGTGTGATACTGTCGTTGTTGATGATGTTTTGCAGACATTCAAGGAAAACCCCTACTTTACCGATAAGGTATTGAAAAAAGAGTTTAAATTCGTACCTCCTCCGGCTGCTGCCAACGAAACGCCAGATGCAGACGGCATCACGGAATCGATGCTCGAGTTCTCGTGGGAGCGTGACGTTGTTATCTCAGTGAGTACAAAATTGAGTTGTTCAAGACAAGGTCTGAGGGTTGTGACTAGGGCCAAAAAATAAACTGGAAAGAGGCAGACAAGAACCTTACGAAATTGTACCCTCGTGAGACTTCCGAGGACGAAGATGAGAATCAGATCGGAGACCCCGGCAGCTTTTTTAACTTCTTTGAACATGACACAGATACCAACGAGGTAAGCACCTTTCATGGGATGACCTTTGCATCATGTCGGCTGACGAACGGCTCTTAAAATAAAAATAGATGGGTATTACTATTGCAAACGAGATATTCCCTGATGCTATTGAATACTTCCTTGGGCATGCTGGAGGGGAAGACATTGACTCTGACGATGAGGAAGATGACGATGAGGACGACGCAGAGGAGATTGACCTCGAGAAACCTAGAACCAAGAAACAAAAGGTTTGAGTATAACTTCGGTTCATATTTTTAAACGATTGGAATAAAAATAAAACGGCATTAAGTGGCCGAAAAACTTGTGTGAGAAAGTTGATAGAATTTTCGTCAAAAAGAACGACAAATCTGTTCCTTCTTCCAACGCAACCATCATGAAGTTCCTCTCTCCGTCGCGTCTGGTCTCCGTTGCGAGTTTGCCCCTCCTCGCCGCTGCTCACGGCGGCAACGCTTATGCTGGTCGTAATGCCCTTCACCCTCGTCAGGCTGCTGTTGAAGCCGCCGCGTCTGGTTCTTCTTCAGTTACCTCGCCCGCTACAACCTCCACGACGTCCCCCGCTGCCGCTCCAGTGACTTCTACTACTTCTGTACCCGCTGCCAATACCGTCGTCACGACCCCAGCCAATACCGTCGTCACGACCCCAGCCAATACCGTTGTTACTACCCCAGCCAATACCGTAGTCACTACACCAGTCGCAACCACGCCGACCACCACTTATTCTTTCTCGCTTGCTTCGACCAACCCTACTGCCGTTCCTTTGACTGAAATCGTATCTAATGCTGCCAGTTCTGTTACTAGCCCACTCGCAACAACTTTCGCTGCTGGCTCCACCCCTACTGGCGTTCCTGGCGCGCCTGTATTGCCTGACAGTGAGTCTGTTTCCCTCCTTCGATACACCATTGCCTGATCACGCTCCAAACAGTCACCCTTCTAAACCCAGCCAACTATCCTGCTCTCGATAAAATACCCTTCACAAACACCTCCATTGTTCAGGAGTGGATCAATGAAGTTTACAATTCGGGTATTTCCATCCCTGATTACTCTCCAACAAATCCCGGTTAGTTTGTTTTTTCAACGAAATCGCCAAAATTCTTACCTTCATACAGGCGGATGTCCCAACAACACAGCTGCGGTGGCTGATACCGAACGCTGTTGGTGGACCTGTGGTGGATGCACTCGTTCAACTGACGTCACTGAATGCCCAACCTCAATGACCTGGGGTCTGACATACGACGACGGCCCTGCGTACTACACTTCTGATCTTCTAGACTATCTTGATCAGAACAATCTCAAATCCACTTTCTTCGTTGTCGGTTCTCGTGTCATTTCGTTCCCTGCAATCCTTCAGAACGAATACATGACTGGCCATCAAATCGCCGTCCACACCTGGAGTCATCCCTCATTGACAACTCTTTCCAATGAGGAGATCATCGCCGAACTTGGCTGGTCTAAAAAGGTCATCAAAGACGTACTGGGCGTCACCCCTAACATGATGCGTCCTCCTTACGGTGATATCGAGTAATTTATTTATTTTTTGACATGAGAAAAACAAATTGAGTTCAATTTTTTTCTAGCGATCGTGTTCGTGCCATTTCTGTTGCCATGGGTCTTACTCCTGTCATCTGGACTCGCATCAGCCCAACTGCGACCTTTGACACCGACGGTATGCCTACCCCCTCCCCTCATTGATCGTGAGACTGACTGATTGTACACAGACTTTGACATTCATGGCGGTCTCACCACTGTTGACCATGTACTCCAAAACTGGGAGAACATCATTGGCAATGCTACCACCATGGATAGCGGGTTCATCGTTCTTGAACATGACCTTTTCCAACAGACTGTCCAGGTGGCTACGGGCTACATTCTCCCTGACGCTCTGGCACATCAGCCTCCTTTCACTATTCAGCCTGTCATCAGTTGTCTGAATAAGCCCATGTCGGATGCCTACATCGAGACCAATGATAACTCGACCAATCCCCCAGCTGCTTCTGGTTAGTAATCACTTGTCCCAAATATCCTTTGACAAGCTTCTCATTACTCTCCTAGGTGCCGTTACGCTTTCTTCTGGCGCTCCTGGTTCCGCACAGGCAACCGGCTCTACAACCAAAGGGAACACCGGGTCCTCGCTTCACTTTGGTTCCGAGCTGCTTGCAGGGTCTCTTACCGCTGCCGCTGGCCTGGCAGCTGGTCTTGCTATACTGTTCTGATGAAGTGTATCGGCGTTACGGACGCTTTCTCTTGATGATGATATAGATCCTAGGCCACAGACGCTGCTAATTAATCTTAATCGGAATTTATGATACTACCGTAGGAGTTCACTCTGACCACGATACCCCCTCGTCACAATTCCGCGCCCTTGAGCAATCCAAACAATCTACCCATTCTTGTCACATACAGATATATGTTGTATCGGTCAACCAAAATTACCCTCCTGGTATTAGTGGAGTTTCGATTTGTTGTACACATCTGATTTTTGACTTTCCGCGGACATCGCGCTTGTCGATGTTATTTTACATTCTTTTGCAGTATCACTCAACATATCACTGATAGTTGGACATTCAGCGCTACTCAGCCTCGCTGCGGTATGATATCAAACCTTCAACTGCAAGTCTGTGATCTCTGTCTGCAACCATCCTTGAGTATGTCAAACATTGATAGACTTTCGGCGCGGTTGCAGGGCTGTGTATGAGTATGTAGTTGGTCCATAATGAACCTTGTCTTTTAACTGTCTGACGAAGACTTGACGCGCGACATCTATCATGTCGTGTTCGCTCTAGTTCCAGCAGCAAGAGTTACTTGCTCCACTTTCTATTGTTAAGAAATTTAAAGTGAAAATTTCAGACTAATGACTAAACTTCATTTGATCACTTTGATCGTTAGTCAGAAGAAAAAAAAAATACGAAAAGGACCCAAAAATTTAAGATTGCGGAAGTACCTGCACTGCACCCAAAAAGATGACGATAAAGTATATAATAATAACGGAGGAAAGTGACCAAAATGGCATGAAAAAAATTATTGAGAAATTAAGGTAGTCTAGAACCTCTAAGGGCTGCGGAGATCTTGAAAAAAGCGTGCTTCGCATTAGACAAAGAAACGTCTGAGTCATGACCTCACCAATCAAAAAGTTCTTCATCGTCAAGGCAAGGTGACAACCAGCGATGGTCAAGCATATCTCGCGCGTGCGAGCGTTCACGCATGTCAACAGCCAGCATGGGAAGAAGGAAGTCTGCCAGCGCAACAGCGTCGCGTTCTGGATACATATACTTCTCCATCATAACGCGATGAAGTGGCCAAGGACGAAGCTCGTGGATATAACGAAGTTTGCCTAGTAAAAGAGCATGAGATGTTTATTGACTGGATAAACATCATTTTCGACATACCAGCATGGTCGAACAGTTCACGGCTGTACTTGCCGCCCATCTTGACCTCCAAAGGAAAATCACCGAGTAACTCAATTATTTGAGCCATATGATCATCGTCTTTAGTAAATCGTTCTCCTTGACCGTGAGGATCAAAGAGAAACTCTGAAGTCAAGAGTTCAAATACCTAAGAGTGGACAGTCAGTAAGCATTGACGACACAAGCTTTAGTCTGAACAGTACAATTACTCACAACACAAGCTATACTCCAGATATCTGCGCGAGCGTCCCAGTCGCGTCTACCAAGGATAGCTTCTGGGGCACGATATTGACGTGTCTGGATATCTTCAGTGTAATGTTTCTTGGAAGGCGTCGCATTACCCAGATCCGCGATTTTGATTGATATCGGAGGATGGATTACAGGAAGTCCAGAAATTGGGGGTAGAGGAACTTGAATCGGTAAAATAGTCTGCGATGCAGAGGATGAGGGCGGATGCACAGGCGGTGGTGTCGAAGGAGATTCTACTGGAGTGGGTGGGGGTGCGCAGGGGGAAGGGGGGACAGGAACAGTGAGACTGAGGCGTTCAATGGAGGTAGATGGGTTAGAGGCCGCTGTGGTGGGAGAAGATCTATCAGGTGTCGCAGTCGACGTTAGAATAACTGATTTATGGGCCGACAAGAAGGAAACTTGTTGGGGTGGTGATCGGGAAGTCTTCGACATGGTGGTTGTCTTTAATGATGCTGGTCGTGTGGGTGCTGTTTGGGACAATAAAGATGGGGTGGACTTCGCGGGTGTGTGTGTGTGTGCAGGAAGAACATTTCCCTCCAATGGCTGTGCGGAAACATCGGGTAAGGTGTTGAGTATCACTTTCTTAATGAGAGATGGTGGTTTCTTTGAAGGGGATGATCGATGTACTGGCGTTGTGGTGCGCGATGGCTGAGTAATGGTCGTTGCGGCTGAAGAAGTTTCCGACGTCCTTCCAGGCGTGTTCGCAGGTGGGAAATCAAATGATTCTTGGATATCTTCACCGTGATCGGCCGCAGCGACAGCAGATACAACAACAGCGGGGGCGGGAGGCGCAGTTCCTGGATCCTTCCAGTAAGTCGAAGATGGGAGGCCAGAACGAGGATGTGAATGATGGGAGGGCTGCACATAACAGAGTTTGGAGGATCCGTGGGAGGTAAGGTTCTGTGATTTGAAGGACGATGACAGCACTGGTAATATCTTTTCAGACCATGACCTTGGTTTACAGATGGTATCCGCCCAGCTCGTGGCGCTCTCGGGTTTTTCTTCCACTTCCACACGAGACTTTCTTTTCTCATCCCTGACGTTCACAGGTAATTCGCCCCTCGAATTAGCCGTTAGCTGATTGTCGGTAGAAAAGGCGTGATGATACAATATCGACGAGTCGTCTGGTTTTGGTATTCTTACGAAACCCGCAACTGCGATACCCAAGGAATGTGATAGCGATGTCGGTGGAGTACTGATGGCGCTACTGGTACCTGCCGCGAGTGATGCAGATGTCGATGATATTGAGGATGATGATGAGGACGATGACGAGAGTGACAAGGGATTCCGTTTCTGCGGGATTATCTTTTGGTCCACCAAAAGATCTGGCTTTGGCAATGGTTGCGGAGCGGAAGCGGTCAATCCACTGGTGAATTTAGAAGCGGCAGAGCTCAAGCTTTTAGCTGTGCCACTTGCGGAAGTTGTACCATATCCCGGCGTTTTTGCATGATGAACATTATTTTCGTGTTCATGCATCTCGGGTAGTGGAATTGCGCTGAGCTTGAGACTTCCTGGAACACTTCTGGCGAGATCAACGAAGCTTCCCCTAGGACTAGATAGAGGCTGTGAGTTGAAAATCTGAACCTGTCGTCGGAACGTTTGTTGATTATGGGGAATAGAAACTCCAGTTCGAGTTCTCGTTGGTAATGGAACTCCAACGCGACGTGCAATTGGAGTCGGGGATGAGGAAAGTTCGGCGTTAATGTGTGTCTCGATGTCAGGTATGGCAATTACTATATGGAGATTGGAGTTAACATTAGGTTGTTGAAGATAAGGATAACAAAATTAGCCCCAAGCTGTTGTCAGCAGTGCACATGTGTCATGGGATAGGTGGGCAGTAGAACATGACGAAAGGACGAAAAGCATGAAGACTTACGGATGTTTTCGGGCTTGATGTCAGTATGGACGAGGTCACACTCGTCATGCAAGTATTGGAGTCCAAGTAGAATCTGCTTTGCAATAATCCTCACAAGGGCCTTTGGGACTCCTTTCTTCTTGTTTCTTTCGATCAGTCCGAGAAGATTTTCGCCCAAGGGCTCGAACACTATGCAGACATGAGGCGATTCGGGTCCTTGAGTGACGAATGAGTCAAGGAAAGACACAATGTGCTGTCGACCGGGATGTGTCGGAGAAACGGAAGCAACGCGAGAAAGCAATTTGATTTCATCGCGAGCAGTTTCAGCATATCGTCCGGCAGATTTGACTACCTTGAGAGCAGAATGAACGTGGTCTCTGGAAGAGGGGTATTAGCACGTAATGATAGTAAGGACTTAATGTTGTGATGAGTGCTTACTGCGTGTCCTTTACTAGCCAAACGGTGGAGAAATGACCCCATCTTTGATAGCGCAAAGATGGCGCAAAATGAGTCAACATTGTACACAGACCCTATTATATATACGCACCCAAGTTTCCTAACTACTCGGTAGCGCCCTTCTTTGAAAGTGTCGGCAACTTTGACGGGAAGATAGCCTCCAGCGTTGTAATCTGCTGGACTCTCTTCGTCCTTGTACGACGGGTCGAGGACGGGAAGAATTTTCGGACCGTTGGAAGTAACGACGTATTGATATTTGGCACACTGTTGGGCCGAATCCATGAACGATGCACCGTCAAGGTGCAGGGTAAGGTTAAAAAGCTGGAGGGAACGACGCGGTTTGACGAAGACCCAAAGTGGCGTCCCCTGGAAAAGGAACCGTGACAACTCGGGTCACATTCTCCGCAAACCGCGATCTCTCTTGATCACAACCGTCTCTCGGCACTCAACGTTCAGCGATGAGCAATTTGAATACTTTGGTCGCTTGTCAGGCCTTTGTTAATACCCAATCACCACAGGCAATTGTATCCCAGCTTCGCAGAGATCAACGTATTGCCCAAGACAGTACTGGTGGTCTTCCAAGTCTACTCGTTTATTGTCTGCCTCCTGCATCTTCAGCAGAAGGTAGACGAATTGCACAAGCTCTTAGCTCTGACCAAGATAACCCGGATGGTTCTCAGATCCGTATTTCCACTGCTGTATCTAGAATGCGACTTGCAGGCATTGTACAGACTATCAAAGCTTATATGGCTGATATGAAGCGGAATGGTCCCGACACAAACACATCCCTTCCTCCCCAGCTTGTTCCATCCGACGATGACTTGAATGCTGCCCTGAAAGTACTGCGTTATCTACAGCTTCCTTTTCCCTTCAATCTTGGCGATCCTACTCCACTCAAGGATATCGTGACTCTCATAGAGGAGCAGATCTCACTTGGTCCTGCCGTCCGCGAGTCATTACTCCATAATCAATCGAGTCATGTTTCTCCCGACAATCCGATTCCGATTAAAGCATCTTCGCGAAACAAAAAATGCTACATATGTCTCTTCAATGTTACGTCTTCACATCCTCTCTACCCAGCTCTTTGTGTCCCTTGCGGCAACTTCAATACCACATCTTCTGTACTTTCTCTCCCTCCACAGTTCAACCTTACAACCAAAACAGCCCTTGTGACCGGTGGTCGAATCAATCTTGGATATCATGTCGCTCTCCGACTTCTTCGCGCTGGATGCAGTGTCCTAGTTTCTACAAGATATCCTCACGACGCAGAAGTTCGGTATAAGACCGAACCTGATTCACAAGAATGGAATGAACGCCTCCGTATCATAGGCGCTGACTTTAGAACTGCCAAAGACGTCTTCGCTCTTCTTGGTGTTGTGAAGAACTGCCTGCGAGACTGGCATCGTGACAAACTTGACATCCTCATCAACAATGCGGCTCAAACTCTCACCGACCATGTAGATGTTGAAAAGCATAATCTCGAACGTGAAGTTCATCTCAAGTCGGTGGGTACTGGCTCGATGGTGGTTGATGGTGGCTATTTTCCCCGCGTCAGAGGCGACATGATCACAATTGGGGCTCCTAATCGTATGTCAATCGAACCGCAAACAGACATGGTAGAAACCGAAAGAAGAGATGAATCCCAAATTTTGACGAAATCGGTAAAGTCTTCTTGGACGCAGAGGCTCGCCGAGATTCCATACGAAGATGTTATCGCAACTCATAGCATTAACACTTTCGTTCCCCTTATCCTTATGCGAGAACTTATTCCCATTATGAGCGCATGTTCCCCTCATTCAGTACCGATTGAAGATGGATCATCCCAACCAGCGGGGTATATCGTAAATGTTTCTTCTCGGGAAGGGATTCCGGAGAGCAGACCTTCACATCCAGCTAAAGCTGGTCACCATGTTCACACCAACATGTCCAAGGCAGCTCTCAACATGCTCACGGAAACACAATCCGGAGAAGCATGGCAAAAATCTCGAATTGCAGTCAATTCTGTAGATCCAGGTTACATGAGTGCTGATCCTGAGTGGATGAAGTTAGTCGATCGGAAAGATGAAGCATGTCCTATTGGATGGGAGGATGGGGCGGCGAGGGTGCTATGGCCCGTCGCAGTTGGGGAAACAGGGAACCCCGTATGGGGCCGCTTTCTGAAGCACTTCCAAGCCATTGACGTGAATCGACTCGCATGAACTCCATGTTAATATGCGGCAGGTCTAATGTATAGACTATACAAGCTTGCGATGCGCTCTGAACCTCGGACTTATGACGGTGAAGTCAATAAATTATGTTATCACCAGTTCAGGTCTTGTACATTGCGCTAACGACTTCGAAGTGGAAGGTAAATTGTCACCGGTATGATTGACCCAGAACTGTTTTATGGTTATGCCATCCGTCCACTCAACGTCATCCATCTGTCTCATATAGGCGCAGGTCCGAAGAAATGCCTCGATCCACTCGAATTCCCTTTCCTCCAAAGGAAGGATGTTGTCATTGGGATCAAAGTAATGCAGATGTTCCTTTTTCTTCGCAGTGATGTGGATACCGCCAACAAACTGCGGTTGATTTTTTCCCGAAGCTTTGGCAAAGTCCTTGTCTGAATAGCAGGTATACATCGTTCGAAGTATGGGGCCATAGTTCCCCTTTGCGGAAGCTTTGGGATATACATATGCAAGACCTTCCGTCACTGTCGTAATGTCGCTGATAACGTTTTCTGGCCATGTATAATATTTAACAGGGTGCGGTTCTTCGGCGGACGGCAACGCGTCTGGTAGGGGAAATTTGTGTAAGATCCTGAGGAACATTTTTAGGTGGCGATCATAAGGGATTACGGGGAATCTCAGTTCGGCAAAGATGGTCTTCGCGATGAACTTGTTTCCAAGGATTTGTGCCTTTAACATTTTGGCAGCATGAAGGCGAAGAGCCTCGATTTGGTGCTGTTCTGTCATGCGACGAGATTCTTGGGAGGTATCTAGTCGCCTTTTCAACATTCCTGGGTATTGGATGTAGAGCTGAGCAAGCCGTTCAAGCTGCGAAGCCTTTATCTGGTTCAAGCAGTCCTCGGCTACATTCAGGCTCTTCCAGTACTCGTGCAATGCCGCATGATCCGAGATATCTGGCATACCGGCAGCAATCGAAGGACAATATTGGGATAGCGCTTGGGTGTATAGGTCGAAAGGCTTTAAGAACTGGAATATAGCGGCTTGGACGGTCGCTAGAATCTTATCGAATAAATCAGGGCCTTTGCCTGGTAAAAGAATTGGTTTTCTGGTGCAGCGTAACCGTTGTGAGATGTATACGTAGAGTGAGAGATACTGTTTGAGTGTGGAGAGGGACTCTGATGTGCGAAATAGCTGGCCGTAGCGGACGTGTGATAGGACGCATTGTTCGATGTAGGGGAGATCGTACAAGGTGATAATTTCTAGGATCCTAAGGAAGGGTATATCATCGAGGACGTTGTGAAGTACCTCTGGAGGAAGACTTGAGAGATTGCGAGCCACAGCCTGATAGCGTTGAGATGGAGGCATACCTGGAAGTTATATTATACTTACAGTCGCAACGCTCCCAATACAACCTCGCATCATGATCAATGATCCCATCAAACATCATGTATTGTGAAGTCAGTTGTGCAACAGACTTCTTGTCACCGATTTGCTCTTACTTAGCCTCTTAAGTACTTACCTGCCCACTAGTACTATATAAATGGGGTAGATGTATGGCCTTTTTCTGCCAGAGAGGACGGACCGACCCCCAGGTAAATGTGATCATGTGATCATTAATCACATCTAATCCACGTGGAGTTTCGGATCATTGGATTGAGCGTCCGCCGTCTCCTCATTCCTTTAACTTAAATTGGCAGACTCGTCCAGCACTTCCTTATAATTACACCTTATCGTCAACATCACTTCTCAGGCTGGTCCTGGGAACTGCATATTATCGTTACTCCAAGATGGCTACAATTTACCCACCCAAATTCATTGGCGCCGTTGAGGACGAATGGCAGATGTACAGGTAAGAGTCTTGTACAACCAAACCAATTTCAACCTTGACACGATTCAAAGTGACAACGAAGCTGACTATACTATCGGCTCTCCAGTTGGTTTTGGTGCCTCTTCAATTGTATACGCTGCTACCTACCAACCTCAAGTTCGACTACCACCTATCCCTTGTGCTCTCAAAGTTCTCGACTTGGATTCCCTCCCTCCCCGTTCCCTTTCCCTTCTTCAGCGAGAAACAACTTTAATGTCACTGTCTAAGCATCCAAACGTACTGCGTGTCCGTGGTTCATGGATGAGTGGTCATAAGCTTTTCATTGCCCTCCGTCTCATGAACAGGGGCAGCGCAGCTGATGTCATGCGCTATGCCTGGCCTGGTGGCATGGAGGAAGATGTCATTCGTTGTATCTTAAACCAAGCCCTCCAAGGGCTCAAGTCTGTACATTTTTCTCATTGAAAAACGCCCTTCACCAATATTCTCACAGTTACCTCCATATCAATGGTTTCATTCATCGAGACATCAAAGCCGCCAACCTGCTTATTGATGATGATGGAACCGTCCTTCTGGGGGACCTCGGTGTCGCAGCAGATTTGTCAGAGGACCCCTCCCATACCTCCTCTTCAAAATCAACCAACGGAGCTATGTCTGCCATATCTCGCTTCAACCATACGGATGTCAAAAAGACCGTCGTCTTTGATCATGCTGCACCCTTGAAAGATCGACCAAAAATTGGAAAACGAAAGTCTTTTGTTGGCACGGTGCTTTTTATTTCGTTATTTTCTTTCAGCATTGTATTTACGCCCAACTCACAGCCTTGTTGGATGGCCCCAGAACTCATACAGGGTCACCAGTATGATGCATCTGCTGACATTTGGAGTTTTGGTATTACAGCCTTAGAGTTGGCGCAGGGACGTCCTCCAAGATCAAGAGAAACACCCCAGCGTGTACTTTTAAGAACGTCAGTCTTCCTTTTAATAACAACTTGTTCCCGGAATATCTGGCTCACTGGGGTTCAGAATACAAGATGAGCCCCCAACTCTTGATCGCAATGGAGGCGCACACAAGTATTCTCGTGCCTTCAAGGAGATAGTGGATAGCTGCTTAGTCAAGGATCCGTCCAAGCGGTACGTCTTTCTCCAGAATACCGCGAACCGCTGTGCTGGAATTCAATTCAGTCCCACGGCACAAGATCTCTTGCAAACCCCCTTTTTCAAGTCAGCCAAGAAGTCGTCCCACCTGGTTGGGGCTATCCTCAGTACGTCAGACCCTGAGCTTGGCAAATCCTGTTCTGCATAAGTACTTATCAAAGCGATGTAGAGGACCTTCCGCCACTGACACAACGTCAGGAACGTCGGGCTCTATCCAATTGTTGCGCGGCACTGACATTAGAGACATACTTGATGGGGGGGTAACTACTAACCGCACGCCGTGTAGAACTTCCTAGGCCTGACATCACGTGTAATACTTTGATATCTTTGGCGCTCAGTCAAAGTGATCTTCAACGACCACCACTCCCCTCCACGCCTGCCTGGAACTCGACTTTTATTCGCCCATGAGTGCTATGGATACTGACGAAATTTCCGTCGTTTTATCGTCTAGCGCAAGTTCAGGTCTCAATCTATCTCTGTAAGCACCCTTGTTCTATATCGTCCTAGTTTCACGAACTTGCAAAACATCGATCAGACACCCATTGCCAATCCTCAACATTTCCGAGCACCTTACACGCCTTAAATTGCAGCAAAACACTCATACTCCTTTTGGTACGTTCTTGTCAGCCCGCAGTTCTCTTCCTGATGTACTGATAGATTTATGACAGTACTCGGTGGTCTATTGGGAACGCAGAGCGGTCGCGAAGTTGAAATTGTTAACACATTCGAACTTGCTGTGAAAGACGACGGATCGGTTGATCTAGAATTTCTCGTCTCTCGACGTGATCAATGTGAGGATTTGTGGCTCGTCATTCTGCATCCCGAGCTAAAACGGAGATAATTATTAGACAAACAAGTCTTCCCTTCCCTTGATTTTATTGGCTGGTATACTGTCACTGCGTATCCAACGAGCCGCCACATTGCACTTAATGATCAAGCACGTCTCATCTGCTTTACTCTTCCTTGAGTCTCACTCATTCGATCACATTGTGTAGTTTACCGGCTTCTGTTCCACGCCACTCCTTTTGACTCTGCAACCCAATATCAACCTCGCCTCCACGTCGATAAACGCGCAATCGCTCCCATTCAAAGCCTATGAACCATCAGTAGAGATCAGAGAGCGAACATCGCGTGCAGTCTACATCGAGGTTCCTTATCAAGTAGAAACAGGAGAGGCTGAGCGAATCGCAGTGGATTGGACAGCCCGTGGCGGAGGAACTGGTACAAGTTGTGAGTCGTCGTTGAAACTTCTGTCTTATCTGTCGATAAACCGTTTGCCACACAGTGGAGTCTCACTTGCAAACACAACGCTCTGCCGTCAAGATGCTTCACGAACGGATACTAGTGCTCGTCAAATACATTTCGGAAGTCATTGCTGGTGCGTTTGTTTGTCTGCCTAAGAATCGAAACATGTTATACCAATCAATGCATTTCAGGCCAAGCTCCAAAAGATAACGCCACACTACGCTCTCTGTCGGCACTAATAGCATCCTTGCCTGCTACAGAAAACAAAGCTTTCCGCGACGAATTCACTACAGTAAGATTCGATTCTATCCCTTTTACACCCCAATTAAGACGATGCGTCGCAGGAATACGCAGATGTACAATTGACTGCTGTCTTGTCATCTCTTACACAATCAGCCAATATTTTGAACGACGTAAGAATTTCGTTGCGCTATTTTCAACTCGTACTCAGTAACTGCTCTAGCTCGTTGATAAACATCTTTTAATGACAGCAGGGCGAGATGAAAGAAGCGGGAATCGGAGGCGTGGAATGGGCAGACCAGGCTTCGGTGGTCCTTTTGGAGCAGACTGGGACCGACACCACTAGCAACCTGGCATTGTGACTCTTTACAAATTGTATCACTATTTGCACTTTCGTGCATCTCCGCTCCCCACAATGCATGCGACCGAGTATCCTATCGCTAGCATTGATTGATTAGAAACGGGGTGTTCCGTGTGACGAAGATCGAGAAGAGAGAGAGCACAGCAGGAAACATACGCAAATGCAAGTTATTTAATGATGACATAAGCCCATTCTACGCGTAAAGACCAGCCCTAAACTCAATTATGCTTCGATCATCGCTTCCAGGCATCGACTTGTACAACGTCCACAATGTCTGGTTTCGATGCGAACAATGTGTACACAGTGTCCGTGCATGACCTTCCTCCTGCAGTAGCACCAGATTCACCATCGGAAACCGAGAAGCTACTGTTGGAATTTCTACTTCAGTACCGTGTCGGAGGGGACTTTATCTATCGGTGAATAACCGCGTCTATTCCCGTTTGACGATGATCGACTCACTTTATCTAGTGACCAGCTAAGAGGAAATCTTTTGTTGAAGCAGTATCTACTTGAAGTGGATCTCCGTCATATCAGTTTATTCAATGATGAGCTCGCCCATGCTATTCAAGATAAACCGGCCGAAATTCTACCACTGGTGTGCTGCCTCTTCAATACCTAATCCAACCTCTGACGCGTTTTAGTTCGAAAATGCCGCCACAAAAGCCGCGCGAACCATTCTTTATCCTCTCGGTGGCAGTGAGACCGAGACCCAAGCTTCCAACCCATCCAACCTAGATAATCCCAGAGACAGTATCCCCAAAGTCCAAATTACCCTCCGTTCCGGACTCAACATGCTTCAATTTCGCGATCTTACAGCCGACACAATGAATAAACTCGTTCGTATACCCGGAATCGTCATCTCAGCCTCCATCCTCACATCCCGCGCAACAAAACTCCACCTCCAATGTCGCGCATGTCGTTCCACCAAAATTGTTTACCCAGCAGGTGGGATGGGCGGGGTCGGTGGAGGCTCAGATCGTGGGTTACCCAGAATCTGTGATGCACCAGAACCAGAAGGACAGAAGAAGGATTGTCCGATGGACCCATATTTGATCATCCATCCGAAATCGAGTTTTGCAGATCAGCAGACATTGAAATTGCAGGAAGCACCGGATATGGTACCAGTGGGTGAATTGCCGAGGCATATGTTGCTTTCGGTGGATAGATATTTGACGGGGAAGGTGGTGCCAGGGTCGAGAATTGTTGCGACGGGGATTTATTCGACATTTCAATCAGCGAAAAATGTAGGTTGGATAGAGAGAGCTCTTTCGGGGCATGCACTGACACGCTTTTTAGAAAAATGCAGGCCCTGCAGCGCTCAGGCAGCCATATTTACGCGTCATTCATATCGAAATGTCATCTCCTTCTGCGGCGGGTGGAGCTTCAAATCCCTTTGGAGTGCAATTTACACCGGAGGAAGAGGAAGAATTTGGCGAGATGGCACGAAGCGAAGGATTCTATGAACGGTTCGCAAAGAGCGTTGCACCTAGTATCTATGGAAGTCTAGGTGAGTAGCGTAAGAATTCCGAGCCTCGTCGAAATCTAATGATCCACGAGACATCAAAAAAGCTATAGCATGCCTGTTATTTGGGGGCTCGAAGAAGATTCTACCGGACGGAATGAGATTACGAGGTGATATCAACGTTTTGCTTCTTGGCGATCCTGGTACCGCGAAAAGTCAATTGCTCAAGTTTGTTGAAAAGGTGAATATTTTCGGTCCAGGATAATTGATTGGAATTTACGTGCAATTTTACAGGTGGCGCCTATTGCTGTGTACACCTCGGGAAAAGGCTCAAGTGCAGCGGGTTTAACGGCCTCTGTACAACGTGACTCTGTTTCGCGTGAATTCTACCTTGAGGGAGGAGCGATGGTGCTTGCGGACACGGGAGTTGTGTGTATTGATGAATTTGACAAGATGCGAGATGAAGATCGAGTTGCGATCCATGAGGCTATGGAGCAGCAGACAATATCGATTGCAAAAGCGGGGATTACTACGGTGTTGAATTCAAGGACGAGCGTGCTTGCTGCTGCGAATCCTGTGTTTGGGAGGTACGATGAAGGGAGAAGTCCTGGGGAGGTGAGTTTTGAATTGATTTGGAGAGAACGCAGACTTGACGGAAGTTTGCAGAATATTGATTTCCAGACGACGATTTTGTCACGGTTTGATATGATTTTTATTGTGAAGGACGAACACAATGAGACGAGGGACAGGGTGCGTGAGACAAGAGGTTTTTTATTTTCCTTTGACCTGAGATTTCTTGTAGACGATCGCGCAACATGTGATGAACATTCATATGAATCGACCAAACACCACTGACGAGGAAAATGGGGATGAAATTGACCTGGACAAGATGAAACGGTATATTGCGTATTGTAAAAGGTATGAGAAGATATTATATGAGAGATTTGATGCTGATAAAGTGTATAGTAAATGTGCACCACGGCTGTCGCAAGAGGCACAAGAGATGCTGAGCAGTCATTTTGTGAGTCTACGTCAAGAGGTGCAAAGAGTGGAGCGGGATAATGATGAGAGAAGTTCTATTCCCATAACGATTCGGTGCGGCGTTTTTTTTTTTTCTTTTTGGAAGGCTAACTCAGTTTGGATACATAGACAATTGGAAGCGATCATTCGGATCTCAGAATCGTTGGCAAAGATGACGTTGAGTACAGTTGTGAAGAATCACCATGTGGAAGAGGCGTTGCGGTTGTTCAAGTTTTCAACTATGCATGCTGTGTCCGCGGGTTCAGTGGATGGAATGTCGCGTGGAGAGTTGAATGAGGAGATGACGAGAATAGAGAGGGAATTGAGGAGGAGGTTACCGATTGGATGGCATACGAGCTATCAAAGTTTGGTTCGTGAGTTTGTTACTCAACAAGGGTTTTCTAGTCATGCGTTGGAGAGGACGTTGTTTATTTTGGAGAAGAGGGAGGTGATTAGATTTACTGGACAGAAAAAGGTAGTGCATAGGGTGGGAGTATAAGGCTGTGTATTACGTAATAAAGCGCAGTTTTGACATAAAAGGGATTGCTGTGTTGTTTAGAGTCATAACCACGACCACCCACCATGGATTTCACTTTGTTTGATTCTAAACATTATGGTCTCGACTTTTCCTCATTCCATACGCCTGCTGAACTCTCTGCTCCGTCGATCGATTGTTTCGAACAAGACCTTGACCAACTCGGTGATCTCTTTGAATTACAAGTCACTCAGGTCAACAATCCTTTCGAACAAATACAGCAGTCAATTGGCCCTCCTTCATCTATAACCTCCTTCTCAGAGGACACTTTATCATTTTACTCTGAACCCTTCAATCACTCCCCTCAATCTTCTTATTCATTCGACATGGATTTCAATCGTATATCTGTTCAAGACTACTCAACCAGCTTCTCTGATTATGCTCCACCAAATTCTTATACCCATTTCACTCCACCAACTATCGCTCCTGCTCATATTTCCACAACCACCACCACCACCAACACCAACACCCCTTCTCAGCAGGAAAAATCTTCAGACCCTCGAAAGAAATACAAGTGCCCCAACTGTCCAAGGGCCTTTGCTCGAGCCTACAATTTAAAAACTCACATGGCAACCCACGATCCTAATCGTCTCAAACCCCACGTCTGTCCTCACCCTTCATGTGGTCGATCCTTTAGTCGAAAACACGACTTGGGTCGTCACCTCGTCAGCATCCACCGCGGCGAGGAAGATACTCTCTCACATCACTCTGCATCCACCAAAGTCTCTATTGGTGTCGACAAAGGCCCAAGAGGTTGGTGTGACTCGTGTGGAAAAGGCTATGTCGGCAAGGCCTCACCATGCCACTGCCGCGATGTCAGCTAAACGTCAAACATCATAATAATAACATTCCAAACTTCCGGTGTATGTCTTGCTCCAAACCCCCCCTGTTTTTTTCTTTCTTTCTTACAAACCTCCTTCCCCCCCAGGTTTCACGCACACAACTCGTTCCCGGCCCGTCAGCGATTTCCGTACAGATCCCCATGCACACCATGTTTGCTTATTCTGGAAATTACACTGTTCGATTGCTGGGTTAACCCCCCACCCTTCCACTCCTCCTCAATGTGTCATGTCTCCGTACCGCCTTTCTTTTTGGCCAAGTGACGGGCATGATCATTATTATCCTATACTATGTACCCCTTTTCAGACAATGGAGACGGTTGCCGAGTTGATCTACATCTACCGAACAAAAGAACAATGCTTTCTTTATTTACCCATTAAATTGAATTGATCTTTTTTTCGTTTTACCCCCTATGTATTACACATACGTGTACACGTTCACAATACGCCGAGGGACCGAACCGAAACGATCGTGCGTTTGTCGCGGATGGTTACGAGGGTGGCACTGGTTCCTACTACGCCTAATTCGCCTTGACTAAAACTCGGTCGTAACTGACCGGCAGGCGACGTGTCTGTAGAGACCTCCGTAAAATAAATCCCAAAGTATCAACAGATTTTTGTTGTATGTGTGTGAAGCATGAATCAGGAGTTTAATGACGGAATGACAATGATCGATGTTCACAACGACCACGCTCCTCTCCTCACAACACCCTCATGGACATCAACGATCTCCATCCACCAGACGACTACAGCCACAGATTCTTTATATGGCATGAATGGATCCAGGTTCCGTTTCCTTGCTTTTCTGTGCACTAATCACTTCATTCTCATCACAAACACTCTACTCTAGGCCAACGGCCCACTGACAGCGGAAAATGTCTTTGACTACTTCGCCACATCTATGTTTTACGATAAACAAAGTAATAACCAGGTTTTGCGTATGCAAACGATATACTCGGGACTCCCAGTCGCCAATGAGGCAGAGGAACTCAAGTGTGTGATTCCTGGTAAACTGAGCCCATGGCCTCAAGGATAGTAATACCACTTCTCTCATCCATTTTAGACGTTTCACTGGCGTGGAATTCGCGGTCGTACATGCTCAACCGCCGTCCTTGTTCATAATACAAAAAAGAGAGAGGTTGTCCCCGGAAGAAGGTGAGTTTTGTTACATCTGGTCGATGACGGCTCAAGTTTTTTTCAACCCATTGTCAGTGAGACCGATGGCCGCATACTTTGTTGTCAACAATCGAATATACCAATCCCCAGACGTTTATACCATTTTGTCCAATCGCTTGGTAGATTTTCCCGTCTTTCAATTCGCGTACATCTCATATATAGAAAACAGCTAACGGCCCTTCACTCCCTTCAAACCTCACTCGACGTTTTACGATCACATAGACCAGACTATACCCCTCGTACGGGATTCGTTTGGCCTGTTGCAGATCCTTCAATTGTTGCGAATGAGGAGATCAAGAAGCGGGGACATGATCAAGATGAAACTGAGAGCGTCATGGACGAAGAACGCACGAGCCCTTCAACGTCCTTGAAACAAAAATTACCTGCCAACTCTATACAGGGAGGAGGAGGAAATGAACCGCCAAAACGTCAACAAAACAATATGCTCCTACTAAACGCGATGCGTACCACAGCCGCTCATTCCCAAAATTCCGTAGCTTCAAGCTCATTTGCAGCAGTCAGTATCGTAGACGCTTCTGCCAGCACTCAACTCGGTGCTGGCAGTCAAGTGGACACGCCTGGTGGCGCATCTGGCACTCCTGGTCCTCCTCCAGGATCGAGTTCACGAGATGAAACCCCCAAGGTTGCCATGCAAGCTACTAATGCGCCGACTCCCCAGGAACCAACCAAGGCGCCCCCCGGCGCTGGAAAGAAGAAGAGAAAACGTACGTCTTGCTTTGAAGCCTGTCGATTGCTCATACATATCCGTCATGTAGGAACTGGGACTTCATTGCCTACAGCACCTGGGTGATCTGTGCATATACTGTACATGTAAATGTGTAATATTACTTACTCGCGAGAAAGTCTATCAAGTATTCTTAACTGAGAATTGGCCGTCATCGTGGTCCCAACGACACTCCCGCCGTCAATTTGCCCGTTAGCCATTCCAAAGGAAATTTCAGGTTGCCTCGGGAACCTAAACCATTGCCCATGCCCAATGATAACGGATTCGCAGAAGCGAATGAATCTTTGCGTGCTTGTCGAGCTTGTTGAACTGGATGAACGCAACAGAGATGAGAAAACACTTTCGAGGTCGAGAAATGGTTGATCACATACCTGACACATCTATCTCTTCCACATTTGTTTCCAGCACCAGACCTCCTTGTATTATCTCGGAAAGGATATGATGTACCTGTTGCGTATCTTTAGAAAACGAGCTCTTATGAACGGAAGATCGACGAACCTCGTCAAAATGAAAGACAAGATCCAACTCGCAGACGTTGTGAAATGCCCTATCTAAACTCTCCACAAAGACCTGCATTCACAAGTTGTACCAGCGTCAAGACCACCGCGACATATAAAACATACCTGAATCAAGTCAAGTATTCCCAACTCACTCTCTGCGCCATCGACAACAAACACGAAGAATAACGTCGCATAATTCCTATACACAACTTGCCATCTCCCTCCATGGGCCTCATCCTTATTCCCCAAAAACGCCTCAAGCTCTGGTGCATCTAGAAAGTTACAAAGACTAGGTGGTCTTGTGTGTACGAGGGAGAAAATCTTTTGTACGACGCTTGGTGCACTTTGGTGAATAGGAGTGTAGAATTTAGTTAGTCGGGCGACTCCTGAGGTGTTAACTGGATTGATTTCATGTTAATTGAAGGGTTTCGGGAGGTGTTAAGGGGGGAGGCGCTGACAGATGAGGACGGCGTGGATCATATTCTCAAGGCGTCTTTGTCAAGTAGTCAGACTGAATTTACAGCACCAAGTTGTCAATGTGGAGGGAAAGCAGACGAGAGCGTCACACTTATGTCACATACACATGTAACTATGTAATCTAGATTCTACACGCCATCTCGAGGAAGCTGCCATCCAGGCTGGAGCATCCCAGCAAGGTTGCTCACAGGCCCAGAAAGACCAGCCTGGCTCTTAAAGCTTTCCAAAAAGTTCTTGATAAGATTGTAATCTGGCGGCTCCGTAGTATCCTCTTCATCATCGTCATCTCCATCCTCAAGAGCAGCCTTCAACTCAGCGTCCATTGCACCTTCAATATCTTCATCTTCATCTTCGACGGTAGCTTTAGCCTTACCCTTTCTTTTCTCAGAGGATTGGGTCGTAGTTGTAGTCGTTGCTTTTCTAGAATTGGATGGTCGCAATCGTGACAGCTCTGCATCCATTGCCTCCATGAGAGCTTCAAACGAATCAAGATTCGGATTGACGTTTGGTCTCGGACCTGGAGCTGGTGGTCTACCATGTGTGTCTGGCGATCCATATTGAGTGCCCTGCGTCGTCTTTTTTGCAGGTGTATTCTTGGCGCTGGTTGGTACAAATGCTGAAAGATAAAATACTTTCAATCGCGCTCAAATTCTAGAATTGAGGAACCTACCACCCCGTTCCTTGCGCTCTTGAATAATGTCGCCCCACTGATCGTCGGTAATTCCGAGAGCTTGCCTGGAAAACTCCAAAAATTCTTCCTCTTCCTCTTCCATATCAATCTCTACGTCTCCCACCACTTGCGGATGCTCGTCCTCAGATTCTTCGTCCTCGACTTCCTCCTCGTCCGTCTCATCGTCCGAGTCGACTCCGTCGTATTTGTCACGAGGAATGATTGGTTGACGGATCGGTTTAACGGGAGCCTCTTTCTTTGACTGAGTCTGCTGCTCGGTCTGGTCGGGATCAGCATTTGTCTGGGCAACTCGTTGTGAATTACTGTAGAACGACGCAGGCATTTTTCCGTATTCGGAGGGTTCAATCCCAGGGACAAGTTTATCCATAGCTGCATCTCGTGCACCTGGATCGGAAACTTCATTGTCGTCCTCTGTCCCCAATTCGTCATCGCTGAAATCTTCATCCGAGAATACGTCACTACAAATATTTTAGGGGAACAGGATCGAGGACGAAGACTGAAGCTTACTCTTCAAGCATTGCTCCTTCAAGATCGCCCTCACCCTCGACAAAGTTTTCGACCCTTGCAGCCAAGTCTTTCAGCTTCGCTGCTTGCGCCGATGCGAGACGGTCCTCGGCGGTCTCATCTTCTATTTCCGGTGTGTCAACATCCATGGCGTCTGAAGGTGCGGCGGCCTTCAAATCGGACGCGTTCATTGACTGTTCCAGCATGGCGTCAAAATCTTGTGCATTGATATTGAGCCAATCATCGGAATCTTCCTCCTCCTCCTCCACCGATGCCAACGGACGTGTTTTGGAGGAAAGTGTTAGCGCGGTGTTGACTTGAGAGGCAAAAGATGGTCGAGTAGCATCACTAGAAATCAAGGTCAAGATCCACTCTTGGGCTGAGGTAAGCTGAGCTTACTCTTCTTTACGGACGTCTACAAAAATCTTCGCCGCCTTGTCTTCTAAGGTACGCCAAAGTTCGGAGCCCTCAACTTCATCCCTGAAGTAACTGGCAGAACGTAAGTTTTCGATGTACTTGAGGTATTCTGGATTTCTTCTCAAAGCATCCTTCCTTGCTTCTGCCTATCGAATTAACATAAACATGTGTGATTGAATCTGCATGCAAGTACAACACGCACAGATTCCGCAGAAGCACTGGTCACCTCTGCTCGGCTCTTGCTTTCTTGATATAACATCTCGAATCCGACGGCCTTAGATGCAGACGTTAATTATTCGCCTTCAATACAACATGGGATCAACTTACGATTTTCATCCCAACATCTCGCCACCGCCATTCTCTTGATCCCTCAGGCTCTGACCAACGTCCGAAGATTTTTGGAGGAAAGAACTTTTGTCCTACGAGCTGAGCATACGCCGTCCGTGTCATTTTGACTGTGCTTAGAGCATTTTCATTCGGGGGGAATCTGTTCATGCGATGGGCGGCCTAAAACCCTCTAGTGAATACATGAGCACAAGTAGTGAGCCAGATGCACCCACACGCAACTGTACTGCATCGCGCGTATAAAATGTTTCGACAGCCTTCTGAACGAGAAATGGGCTTTGAAGCAATGCATTGGCTACGTCCTTGGGAAGATAAGCCTTAGTTTTATGCATATGGTTATGCGTAGCAGATGGGTAGCTGGAAGCATCGCCGTTACAGTTACAGGTAAGACATATGCACAGTTCGACGACTCACCCAAATATCCTGTGCCACACAAGTTCCTGTACGGCATCAGGAGCAAAGGTATGAACTGAAGGATCTCGGACGAGCTTAATTGCATCTTGAGCACAGACATATTCATCGTCGTCGTCTTCGATTCCCTCGTTGTCTCTGCTTTCATCCTCGTTAACCCCCAGAAGCTGGCGCCTATGACGCCTTCTAGAGGGTGGAGATGTGTGTGAGAGAGGAATCAGATGAAGGCGTGAGTTGTAGATCCAGACCTAATGAAGATTCGCCATGTAAATAAAATCTTCCCTCACCGAAGAAATGGGTAGACGGCGCACCCTATTCTCGGAATTTGTCGGTTTGACCCACAGCGGCAAAGCTTCTGCGGCCTCTATTAAGAGAAACTCTCCATCCGAGTCAAAGACGCTGGAAAATACTTAGAAACTCAACAGTTGAGTATAATCGCAAAGTTATACCTGACAACAACATCCCATTTGGCCGTAATCTCCTTTAGAAGCCAAACTGTACACCATTCATCGTCCACACAATCTCCCACTCTCATTTTGCCTTCCAGTATATATGCATTGTTGTCAGGATCAGGATCCGCAATGACTTTCAGTTCAAATGTATCGCGATGCCAGATGAAACCAGGGAGCAGATCTTCAGCATAGGTCGTAATGCAAGCAGCAAATGTTATTGCGGACGCTTTGTCCGATAGATCTTTGGGGAGGTGGATCGTATATTGAAGTGTGTCTTCAGCGATGGTAGGTGGGCGGTTGAAAATATCCATTTAGACACGTATGCCAGCAATAAATGCTCGGAAACTCGAAGGATGCTTGAGCTACTGTCGCACCCGTTAACAACGCGAAAACGTCGTGTTTTCCACAAGTCCTGGCTAGATGAGCGATTAAGCTTAAAAAGAGCGGCCAAATTCAGCAGTGTTATAATTACACGTCATCGCCAAATAAATTAGTGATTGCGGCCTTGATTCTTCCAATTATCCCCGTCTTCTTCTTGTCGTCTTATTCACGACGATGGCCTCGACATCCTTCAAAGACCGCAATTTGTTAGCGGTCATTGGAGATGAGGTATTTCATAACTCCTTTATCCTTTGCGTATCTGGCTCATGATGCCCCAGGACTCGATTACAGGCCTTCTCTTGGCTGGAGTTGGTCATTTAAATGAACAACAGAAGAAGAATTTTCTGGTTGTAGACGATAGTAGTGCGTGACGCGAGCTAATCAATTGAATTTGACTTTATCTTATTCTATCACCAACCTCAATAGAGACGCAAGTTTCGGAGATCGAGTCTGCGTTCGATGAGTTTACGCAACGGAAGGATATCGCAATTCTGTTGATAAACCAACATGTATGTTACCAAAAGTTCAGTCCTGGTCGTGCGGATGAAGGCTTATATTCTGATTGTGTAGATTGCGGACAAGATACGGCCAACAGTCGACAAGTATCAACAAGCGTTTCCTGCGTTGCTTGAGATACCCTCAAAAGACCATCCGTACGGTGTGTTTAGTGGCCAACTCCCATCGTCCATTATTCACGCTTCTTTAGACCCTTCCAAGGATTCTGTTCTCAAACGTGTACAAAAGCTGTTTGGAGATTGACATTAAAGATTCTTATACACCACAATATACATGCTTATTTTGCAGCAAACGAATTCATGCAAGGTCATAATTTAGGAGAACGGCGATTACATCTCAATTTACATTCCATCTCATAACGGGTTCATCCTCCCGGACTCCTGGTGTTCGCTCTACGAATACTCGTAGGTTGCGTTCTCTGGAATCTGTCCATCGCACATCAGAAAAATGTAGAACGGACGGTTGTTGAGACTCACTTGGAATGTCAACCAATAAGTATCGGAATACGAAGTATCCTTCTTTATTCTGTAAAATAGCTGGTCAGTTGATTTAGCGACGCTTATTTCAAGGCTCACCCGAATAAAACTTGCATGAACCTCTCCATCGGTGAAGACTTGCCCGTCGAAGTTTGGTTTCGAATGGCCACGCGAAGAAGTGCTCTTGGGGCCTCGAATGGCTGAAAACATTCCGGCAAAACTCCACGCACCGCTCTCTTCTTTCGTAGTTGGCTCAGATGTTTTCTCCTGTGCCGCCGGAAGAGGTGGGGGTGGCAAGGGCTTCCCTGCCAAATATTTGACCAGTTGTCTGGTTCTATTCCAAACATCCTGGGCGTATTCTTGAGACCATACAATCGCTTCATTCAGAGTCACGTCGGATGCATTGGAAAGCTTAGATTGTGCCCACTCCATCACAGACTGAAGATACGTTGCATCCGTGAAGTGCAATACTTCAGCGCCTGGAGGCTGGCCATGAACATAAAAAGTCATAATCATATGTTCTTGTCCGTGTGCATCAACCATAATTTGGGAAATGACGTGACGATCACGGTGACGAGGTCGAACTGAGGTCGGGGGGCTGTTGTGAAAGGAGAGAGGTCCGCGGAGATATTTTGCGACCTACAAAAGCTGAGATGTAAACAGCATTGACGAAAGCGTAACACACCTTAGGAGATGCCTTGATTCGCTCGCAAGCATCGCCATAGAGCACAGTTGCGGAGTTTTTGGAGAACAACTCTGTCGTCAGTGAGTAGCCGAGAAGAGCAAAAAGACCAGCTCCCAGTAGTATCACCGTTAAATTTGTCGTGCGCGCAGTGGTTCGTAGCACTATAGACGTTTTTTTTTATGTTGGTCCTGTGAGCTACAATGTGATGGTCAAACTCACCTTTTCCTCCAGTACTTAGCTCAGACCATTTCTGTACTCGTTCTCCTTTCTTGAGTGAAGATTGCGAGGGTCCTAGATTGAAAGGTCCTAAAGTGTCTGCCCTTGGCGCCTCACGTCGCCGTGTGTCCAATGATTGGGAAAGTGGTACGGTTGTTTCGTCACGATGTGTCGCAAAGCGCCGTCTTAAAAGCGAAGACGTGCAGGACGATTTGAGCAGCGAGCGTGTCAGTAAAGATGAGCTTGTTACAAGTCTAGGAACACCCATCGCAGAAGTTGGAACTTGTGCGTATGGAACTAAAAAGGCAGTCCAAATTTGTCTGTTACGTACACATGCACAAACACTGTCCAAGTTCCTAATGTTATCACCGTCTCTCCGTTTAGATCGTTACAATCGCCAATCTCTCCTTTTCCTCCTCGAGTGCTTTATTCTGTGCCGCTACCCTTGCTGGCACAATCATACGCCTCTCAGTTGAGATTGTGAAGTCCAATCGATCAACACCAAGCTCCCGTAACGTCTTCAACTCAACAAGACTGTACTCTTCTGTGTCAACGCGATTGAAGTTGAACGGCTTTCGGAGGGAAACTGGTGGATTGGTTATGACTCGTGGAATTCTCGCATAGTTTTTGGATGCCGAATGCATCATCAAAGGATGCATGAGTACCACATCTCCTATCTGGCCAGTCATCTCAAAGAACGTTTCACAATTTCTGATTTCTTTGAGATGGGACCAGTAGCCTGGATCGTCCTGTTGATTACTGTACTTGGTTGTCGAAGGCGTGAAAGAGAGTCCTGTTGGCAAAACACCCTCGGGATGGCCAGCCAAATATCGGGCAATGAGTCGTATCCCGTCTGGACAGATCATTGTGCCTCCGCCTCCTGGTTGGATGTCAGAGTAGATTGGAATAACCAATAGGGCTTGCTCTGGTGAGTCCAGGTAATGAACCTGTTCACGTTCAGCCATGGTTTTTTCAAACACCAAACACTCTTGCTTACGAAGAAGTCGCCATCAACGTGCCAATTATCCAGAGCTTGAGGTTTAGTGCGCGTCGTTTGCTTCTGGAGCTCCTCGGTTCCAAGATTCACAATGAATGAATCGCCCCAGGCGCTCGAATTCTCGTCAATCCGATCTTCCCCTCCTAGAAGATCTATTATCGCGTCCCATGCCTATGCTTGAAACTTGAATACCAAAAATGCAACTCGAAGTAAGTACTGTGCTTACCTTCGGAGCAAAATCGGCCACGCGCTCGCGTCTATGCCAGGGCATGTGGACGCGCTCTTGATTCCAAGTGGACCTGTCGGTAGGATCCATGCCCAGTCGAACCCACAAGTTAGCTGTCCACTCAGCGGCTTGTTGCTCTGTGAACGCATTCTTGATTATCACAAACCCGTGGTCCAAGAAATGGTCAACTTGTTGTTCTGTAAAGATGATCTTGGTGCCAATTTCAGCAAAGCAGGATAGAATACTTACGGCTGAGATACCTGTACTTCATGATTGTGTTGGGAGAAGCAGCGGTTAGTATCTGTAGATCAGACTTTCGACTTATATCGCATATTGAAGACCACTCGTGACTACAAACTCGGAGGACCGGAAGAACAAATTACCAGGCTGGCAGGAACAGAGATGATGTTTTCATTAATGCACAGCAGCTGACCTGTGCCGAGTACATGTGTAGACCGTAGTACGTCATCAGAGGTACATATTTCTTTCTAGATCTATTCAGGAGGTCAAGACCATGGTCGTGACATTCTAGCAAACTTTACATACCGATTGATTTTCAAACTGCTCCAAACGGTCCACAACGGATTTTTTCAGCTTTAATTACATAGATTAACAAATAAATTCATCAAGGCTCAAATGAAGAACGCACAGGGGGACTTGGTCCTGCTCCTTCGAAATAATGCAAGACAAACTCTGTGGCCACCCAGTCACTTTCAATAGCACCTAGATCGCGGAATATTAACGTCCTTGGGCGTTCATGCGAGGGTTCGGACAAAAAGATATCCAGAGGAGAATGTTTCTCAAGCGGCGAATTCGGGAAGAGGGACTTTAACTTTCGCATGGGCGAGGATACTGCCTGTGCTTCATCTTCTGTCAAAGTGCCATTTTTCTTCCCCAGTGCCATCCTAGCCTGCAAGGCCCTCATAAAGGCATCACGTAGGTGGGTATATGAGGTCGTGCGCACAGGGACTGAGGATTATGGTCTCAGTCATAAATCATGTAGGAACGGACGTGACATTTACCTATCCTGATAACGCAAGCACAGTTTCGAACAATTTGTTCAATTTTTTCGTCGACCGTCATATTGGAGGAGATCTGAAAACAAGGGAAGTTGTCACATTTTCATTCATACAATGTAGTGCAAAGCAAACCTTCAAGTTTGAGTTGCGTAAATCTGCATAAAAAGCTACTGAATACACCTTGACGCCGAGAAATGAAACGGTCCGTACTCCCAAACCGACAAGAGTCATGGTAGGAATATTGACTTTTGAAGGGATGTTAATAGTGTTAGGAAATTCGATCGAAGTCGCGGGATCAACTGCTTTTAGGTCAATGCCTCGTCAATATGAACATAGCTGCACAGACCAGTGGACAGGGGATTTTCAGCATCCAAGAAAATAGTGCGCCCATTGCCCAGACACACTGCAGAGGTAAACAGGACTGCAGTTGAAGCCCACCAGAGGCGATATCTGAGGCTGGGCCGATGTATTGGTGTTACATGGAGTGCGCGATAAGGAGCAGACGTGAAGAAATTGCTGCGATGACGCGATGCGCGTTGTACAAGGTAGTTAAACATGGGTGGTGGTGACGTAAGCAGACTCCACGCATGATCAGCTTGCGCGTCTTTTCACTTATCAAGCTTGTCGACGCGTAAGCCCTGTGAAACTCGTATATAAAGCAGTCCAATCTGTCAGTTTTTATTCTCATATCTTCAATGTTTGAATTCCAACACACTCCTAGCGTCCCAGAAAGCCTCTCACAATTCTCACTTGAATCGTCTGGTCCCAAGATGGACGACGATGGCTTTTCGATAACCGACACTCCAATCGAGTCCGTTTCATTGTCGGATTATGAAAAGCAGCTTGCTTCTCTTCAGACTTATCGCAATTCCCTCCCTTACGCGACAGAGACTGTGGAAGAGATGCATCAGAAGTTAGAGGAGATCGTGAGCAAGATATTCATCGCTGCCAAAGCCCAAGACTGGCTAGTTTTGAGCTCCTGGGATGGAATGCTACAATGGCATGTTGAATCATCCTCTTCTCTGTTGCGAGGCTTATGTGCTACAGCTGGCTTTTGATGCGTTATCCCATGTCGAAATCGACGCGTGCCAAGCTAGTTCGTCTGTATTACGAGCTATCTCTAATCCCTGGAGTAGAGCCCAGGGTTATCCGAAGCTGGACGGATATGATGTCTCGTTTACTGGCCAATAAACCTGGTTCTAAGCGTAAATTGGAAACTAGCGATTTGCAGCTTCCTTGGCAGCCCCTGTGGCGGGCTATGCAAAAGGAACTTTGGCCAAAGAAGCGTGTTCAAGATCCAACGTACGCATGTCTCCCAGATTTGAAGCTTAACTCACCTTAGGGCAGTCGCAATGTTGTCAACATCTTCCTGTATGTCGCGGAAGAGTGTAAGCGGTACTTTCCTGAACGAGAGATTCCTGAAATGCTGGAGACTTTCTTGCCTCTCCTCACGCAGGACGTAAGATGTTCCTATATCTATCCTATCCTGATAATAATAGTCTTCTATCTGTAGACTGTATTGACTCTGGTCCCAGTGATGACATCATTTCTTCCACCTTCTCACACACACCTTTATATTCCTCCTCTTTTCAAGATCTGGGAAGGGTTCAATTCATCTGTCATTGACCACAGACTACTCGAGCTGGCTGGTTTTCTTTCGGAAGAGCATATCGCAGGCACGAGTGGTGATGCAGGCGAAAGTGGCGCACAGTGGAAGGACGTTGGCATCTGGACCAATGCGGAATGGCAAATCCTCATTGGCAAGGGTCTAAATTCAATGAGTAAGCACGACCCGCTGAAATGCATACCCTATCTTTTATTCATCTATTCCACAGATGTCCCCGTTGGTGCCACACAGGTAGCATATTGTTCTTCCATTGATTTGGTTTCGCTGATCTGATCGGCCTCTTTCTTTTCCAGGGCGCCTCAACAACTGCTGCTCATGCTGATACGCTGTCAAATAAGGATTCTTTGAGGATTAAAAAGTCTATCAACCGTTTCAGTACGCCTAGTTCTTGATCAATTTTTTACAAGTTTGCGAATACCTTCTGTGGCAGGTTCTTTCGCCAAAGTCCTCGTTTACTCGATGGCTGTTGACGGACCGATTCAGAGTGCTGAAAATCAGAACGGTTATGTTGCTGGTTCCAAAGCTCTTGACTCCCTGGATCGTGTTATAACGAGCACAGAGTCATTCTTTCATCCATCGAATTTCGGTCTCTGGACAGGAGCGGTGAGGAGATTATTTATGCTGTTTACGCTTTCCTGACATTACCTCAAGTTGACGGCTTTTCTGAATCGATTGGCGGCTGAGTTCATCAAACGCCTCAAAGAAGAGGAACAAGAGAGCTGTAGAACACCTGTTGTGAGTTTGTGTCTTTGACAACAGACTGTGATTCAACTTTCACACTAGACACGTCGACTGACGCCAGCGATCCGAAAAAACTTTGTGTCGATTCTTCGAACCCCAGCCTTACTTGCGATGTTTTCTAAAGACCCTACCAGTGCGAGCTTTGCGCAGAACTCTTTACGGGTTCTGGCTATGCTTGAGCCTGGCCTAGTGATGCCAGAGCTCCTGGAGCGTGCATATGGGGGGCTTGAGGTTGTAAATGAGACGCATCGTACGACTGCCGTGTTAAACATGCTATCTGGTGTCACATTGCCCTTGGTTTCGGAATCCGTCTGGTCGGGTGGACAACGGCACATCGTCCCTCTGCTTGAACTATGTATCCCAGGAATAGACCTTGTGCGTGTAAAGCTCATCGTTATCAACTTCATACTTGACTAGCGCTCCCAGAATGATCCGTCGAAGACCATGTGCGCAACTGTATTTATCTTTTCAGTGGTGCAGCATATCAAAATTGCCGATTTAACAAAATCTGCATCTGGAATCACCTATGGACCAGACGATACCGATGTCGCCATGGACAACGATCTCGACATTGGAGAAGGCAATGACACTGTTATCCCTGCGCTAAGCAAAGAAGAATCTCGATCTCTCGTACGCGACACGACCGCTAGCTTCGCAGGTGAATACTATTCTACCGTCTTATATCATTTGTTATTGATCGTTTATAGACTGGGTGACATCACTTGTCAGGCGGATTTTGGCCTTGTATGAAAATTTACCTGAGGAAGGCGGAAGACGGAATATCACCGGGGGGAAGCAGGAAGAAGGTGTTCTCAAATCCATTAAAGCCATGATGGACGTTGTATGCCTTCACTTGTCAGACGAGCTCTTTGAGCTTGTCCTCAACCTTCTCTACGACTATGCAACCACGAACGCCAAGTCAAATTCTGTCACCGCTTTTGGGCAACTTATCGCGTGTATGGCAAGAGTGAGGCCCGAATTAACCATGTCCAAATTTCTACCATTTTGCATTTCACAAATTGAAGAAGAAATCAAGCACGGGGCCTCCAGTATCCGGACAACTTCATCGCATGCTGCGATCCCGTCTGATACCACTCTACACTGGAGTAAGATATCTCCTTGATGTATGGCATGCAGTACTGAATCACTTTTAGACCTCTCGATTTTAAGAGGATGTCTGGGTTTTGGTGGTACTGCTGTAAGCGTGTCGTTTTCAATTTATGTTCATCGGATCTAATTTTGCCAACGAAGCTACTAAAATACAAGCAGCAGATCCTACGTCTCCTCGTGCTCCTTGTTGAGAAGACGAAAAGTGAGCGAGGATACACGAGCACAGGACGGCTCATTACGCGGACACTTCATACTTTGGCGGAAACTTACCCAAAGAACAGCCGTTTTGTCAACTCTGACATATGGCATGATCCAGGTAATCTCCTCTTCACGACTATGACGCAGTCTCTGATCTCTGTCAACTAGACTTCAACAAGGACCACAATATACATTGGGGACGTCTCTATAATCCCGAAGACGTTGTGATCGAATGGCATGGTGTGTGCTCTAGAAATTGCATGACATGGTTTGGATCGTTGCTTACGTTCAATTGGAAGTTCCTAACGAGGACGAAATTGCTTTCGTCCTCGAAATACTTGATTCTGTATATATACCCGCGATCATGAAACTTGAAACTCTCCTCGAAAATACTGCCACGTGGGACAGTGTTGACCGCAATGACTTTTGTCGGTAGGTTTCCACCCCTCTGGCTATTTGATCGCAAAGATGACCTTCCTTCGAGATACCTTTATGCATGCAGAGCCGTCTGGGGTGGTCTGTCGACTTTTATTGAGGAACAACCGAAGGAAGTCGTAAATCCCTGTCTCAGTGATGCAGAAACAGAAGACATGATCGTTGCCCCTCTTAAGATAAGAGCTGGCTTCACTTTGACTGATCCAAACGACCCTCGTTACCAAAAGGTTGCGGCTTACCGATTGCGATATGGTGATATATGTGAAAGAGCAGCTTCTGCTCTCCGACAGAATACTGGTGGCGAAGATCATATTGACGCCGTCATCGGAGTAATACGAGCAGTAGACATGTTTATGCTCGGTTACGCTCTTACAAGGAGTGATTTTGATTCACTGCAAAAAAATTACGACCAAGCCAGGGAGTGAGTTAAATTCTTTACATATCAAGTTGATGTTGATCTCAACCGAATTCTTTAGCGCTAATCGATTCTGGGTCAAACAGCGAGAGAACTCACGACTAGTCTTTTTGAAGCGGGCGCAGGTTTATCAAAGCGGGCGTTTGTATATGCATTCATTATATCGTCGTCGATCCGCTCTCGATGATCGCTTGTTGAGCGAATTGACCGAGTTGTCGATTTCCCCGTACACCCGAGTCAGAAGGTGAGCCTTACGTTTTCTTCGTTCCTAGCCTCATCTAGCATCTGACGCGGGGTTCAGGCAGGCACAAAGCGTGCTCCATAATGTCTGCGGGGTAAGCCTTCAAGTTTCGTTGACATCCTGGATTGCAGCAACTAACATCTACCAGTACTACGTCCGGTCGACCCGTTATGCCCTTCCCCGTGTCTTTGACGCACTAGCAAAAGGAAATGATGCCGACAGGATTAAGGGCGCTTTGTACATCTTGTGGAATAAAGGGACAGGTAAAACCGCGTTATTCACCAGACAACAATCTTTCTCATGTGCTTAAAGCTGCCTATGCCCTCGGAGGTCAGCAAAACCCTCTATGAACTATCTATTATATCTGAGATCTTCACTCAAAGATTCAGGCTCTCATAGTCGCTACTTGCTTTCACTCCTCCAGTCTCAACACGAAGAAAAGGTGTCGTGATACTCTGCAATTTAATACACCTCTAAGCCTAACCGTGCACACAATTATTAGCCTTCCATTCAACAACTGGTGACAAGTGTGGCAGGAGATTGTCTGACTCACCTTGCAGAAGAGAGTGTGCATACTGATGCATATTTGCTCCCCACCCCCGGCGTAGATGCTGCTATAGAGAGCTTGATTGTCGAATTTTCTCCCAGTTTTGTCGATCAACAACTTCTAAGGGAGGTGACAGATAAATCTTCAGTCAGGATTTCCAGAAGAGGAGCCATATACGATGAAACTGTAAGTCGTCGCACTTTCCTTGACAACGATGCTCATCTACCGACGTAGACGTCATCAATCCTTGCCCTCGCCTTGCGACCTACAACTCATGTAATCCTTATCAACCTTTTTTGCAGCGTGTACTGATCCAAATTGTCAGTGGCGCTACCTACAAATGGCTGCTCAGTTTCTTCTTGCTTTACTCCGCAGAGACGTTGTCACCAGCCCCGAAATAGCCAAGTTCTTCATGGAACAAACACTGAGCCCCCAACCGAGCATACGTCTTACCGCTCAAAAGTAAGGGCCTTTCTTTATGAAAGGGCGGCATCTGACATCATTTCCAGGGCTATCTCTAAGATATTGGCTTTTATAAAGTTCAGAACGTACTCGGCATCCAGAGAGGAGCTTTGGTTTGATGAATGGCGGAATCCGTTATCGCACGATATTGAAGTCACCAACTCGGAGAATTTTATGCAAGGCTTTGACCAACCTCTTGATTTTACGGGGTATGTTGTGAAGATTTATTGTTCGCTATCTGTCTAATAGTTTCCATAGAGGGCTCTACGTTGATAAAGTCAAGACCGGCTTTTTGGCCTGGACTTCAACTATCAAAGCTTACAAGGCAGTACAAGAGTCTTCCGGTGTAAACTTTGAAGCAGCTTCTATGCCTTGCTTGAATGTTATCCGCGACATCATCATGCGACCAGATTACTTCTCCAATCTGTTGCTGCTTTGGGGTCAAGAATCAGGCAAAACCGAAGGAACAATCGAGCTGCGCAAAGAAAATATGCTGTTTATCAAGAGTTTGGGTAGGTCGTTTCTGCCTTTCTTCGAGTGCATGTCCATAACTAGCTTTCAGTCAAAACTTACGAACATGAAGGCCTTGAAGACCTTCTTTTGAAAATCGATGTTTCTTTCTCGGACCCTGATAAATTCAAGCAGCGTGCAGGCGCTGAGGTATTGAGTGGAATACTTCGCGGTTTGTGTTTTGTCTCTCTTAGTAGAACCGATCTCATATCAGTTAAGGCTCAAAACACTGGCCCATGCCTCTAGTTGAACAACTTTGGATATGGGCTGTACCGAGGTTGAACAAGATATATACCCACATCAAGCCTGACACTCTTGTATTGTGGGAAACATTCTTCCATGTAATGGTCTTTATTTTCCGCATTCAAGTCAAACTCAGCGATGTACTTGACTAGAATCAATTACGGGAATTGGATCCGCGTCGCAATAAGGCAATGATCGATTGGATTCTCGCACTTCCGCTTGAGTTCAGCGGGGACTCTGCATTCGTCAGTGAGTAGTTGACGTATTATTTCCATCATACTATCGCTGAACTGGCCGATCAGTGAGCAAATCCATTTCTATCTTTGGTATCCTGATCGAGAGTCTTGGGATCTTCTTCAACTCAAAAGCGGACCAATATATCGAGTTATTTTTCCAGAATGCCAATACAGACTATGCAGAAGTACGTGCCCCTTTTTTGGAGACTTCTGGAAAAAGGACGATGTTGTTACTGAGCAGATGCGAACTCATATTTGTCAAAACCTATTTGCCCTTATGCGAAACCAATGGCGGCCAGTTTATCCATCGATCGCAGCTTTCTTGCATGCTTGTGCGACGGTCGCTGATCCTTTGCATATACGGTAAACTCCACCTCTCTGTGTG
>JABAJW010017932.1:53209-74709 GCA_018855395.1 Arthromyces matolae
ATGCCATGACAGTACGATAAAGTTAGTTTAACCTGTACGTTCTTTTTGTTGATTGTTCGGATGAGTTCTCATTCGATTTTCAGTGCTCCAGCTGGTTTGGTCCTCCGCACATGGTGCACAGGCTGGCTTGTTATTCCCATACGTTGCCCCATTAATGTTTGTTCCGCTCTGAGCGATAATGGAAAGCATACTTCTAACTTTTTATCCCTGTAGGCCTGAGATATTTCTCATGTCAGAACTCAACGACAACGCGGAACTGCAAATGTATAGTGCTGCTGTTCTGTATGTGCTGTCTGCCGTATCCCCCCCTCCAGAATACATCCCCGCTATTTTGAGCAATTTTGCTCTGGCTATCAAATCATCCCAGGTAAGCATGTCTGCCACGATGATATAAAATATTCTCAGGAGGCATTTCACCAGTCATGGCGGATACGACTTAATGCTCTGCCGGCGCTAGTCGTATTTTTCTATCGTAATTTGCTTTCAATTTCTGACGAGGGTGCCGCTCAAATTATGGACGTTCTTTTGGAATGTCTGAGTGATGAAAATGTCGAGGTTAGAGAAATGGCATCCAGAGCTCTTGCAGGTGTGGTCAGATGCTCTCAACGTCAAAGCATCATGCCACTTAAGGTGAGCTGATGGCTTTTCATGCAACTGTTTTTCTTGTTTTGAATGGCTAAACTTTATTGATACAGAACCGCTTCGTTTCTTTGACCCATAAAGTCACCTTGCCGCCTAGACGGGATCCCTCATATGCGGAATCTCTAAGATTGCTACATTCCGCAATCCTGGGATTGTGCGCTCTCATTGAGAGCCTCCCGTATTCTGTCGAACCGTGGGTTCCGCCTCTGACTGAAGGCAAGCTTCTTTCTTCTCGCTTTCTAAGACCTTTAGCAGATAGACTGATCTCCGCCGACCAGTGCTAGCCCAACATGCCTCCGATCCCCCTCCCATCTCCACTACGATTCGAAAATGCGCATCTGAATTTAAGAAGGTACGCGACTTTTGTTCTAGTTGTATGTCCTGCTTATAGATGTTGCTTTTATCCGAAAGACACATCAGGTACATGTCAGTTTAAATTGTCAAGGGCGCCGCTAACAGATTCTACTCCATAGGATACATGGCATAAAGATCAGTGCATGTTTAACGAGGACCAGCTACAGGATCTGTCCACCATGCTGGTAGGAACCTCTTATTGTAAGTCGACGGAACTATGCTTGGACGGACTTGACTGACGAAGATATGGCAGACGCTTGAGGGAGTGTTACTATCTTAGCGATCTACCGGTATTTTATTCATGGTTTTCCAAGTATCGTGTATCTCAGAAAGAATATTCATTTAAAGTAGTGACGAGAAATATGATGTGTACGTAACAAATTCTGACAAATTATAAGGACAGAAGCAACTCGGGTTATCGATATCGACAATCGTTGCCACTTGCATCGTGTTTTCCATGTGTCCTGAAAAAAGGGTCTATCGTTCCTTCCCTGCAAGAGGCCGTGGTTCTGGAGGTCCACCTCGGGTCATCTGTTACGCGAGAGGATTTCCCGCTCTTCTTGAGAGTTTAGGCGTTGAAGCTTACAGAAGGTCGATGATAGACTAGAACGCATTAAAGTCCATGCTCAAAGTGAAGAGTTTACTGAATTTACCATGTAAGAATAGGTTCCACAAAAAGCAGTATACGCCCCAAGGACTTTGATTAAGGGCGTTCGCGGAGTTAAAAAGCCATCATTATGTATTTCCAAATTTAGCAAGACTCCGTAAGTTGATCGATCGAGAAGGTAATCCATCTAGTATCCATAACATGTTTACCAGGAAGTAATTGACGCTGCAATATGTGTATTACATATGTATTTCTGCAAAACGGTTGGCTTCTCAGTCGAGGCCTAATATCCGGGAAAAGGGGATGAGAAAGCTGTTCAGAAGAGAGTGTCAGTGATGATCATGAAGTAATTTATGTAGTGCACAATCTGATCAAATCAACACGCGGCGGCATTCACTCCATGACCATTGGCACCAGTGAGCAAGGTAGATTCTGTGAAGAGATTGGGAGAAAATATTTGATTGAATTAAGATTATGAATGGTTGTTGGATCCTGGTAAATCGTTATCGACATCGATGTGAAGGAGGACTTGGAATATATGGTTGCCAAACACCATCATCATTATTTGATCGCGGTGTAACACGTGGCCGAGGCATCAAGGAGGTTGTTCGAGTTGAGCTCGGTGAAGAGGGAGTTGACCACTCTTCAACAGCATTTGTCCTTGATGATAGTCCAAGACTCTTGAGACGGCTTTGAATAAAAATGTAAATGAAAAAAAAATACAGGATGAAGAAGCAAGTGACTCGGAGTTTAAAGGGAAAGTGATCCTGAAATGGTCAAGGCTGTTTTGAGTTGGACAGGCGTAATTTTCGTTGGCTTGTACACTTCTCTCCGCAACCACCAGCACCGTTTTTCAACCAAGTCGGCAGTAAGTGCAAGGGCCTTCAATTTTTGTTTTTCTTACTCGACGTTCTGCTCTAGTATATCGATTAATTATTTCACCAAGAACACGCCAGGCGTAGGGCACGTTGCAAACGATCAAAAAGGTTGTCGAAGATTCCGTCAATGCCTGTCTCAAGCCTCACCTTTTTTCTCTTCTTAACCTCACTAGATCCTACCTTTCTTCCCCGTTCCTGTCACCAGGTCGTGCCCAAGCCTATCCACGACCTCACGATCCTCACGCTAGCCTCATTTTTTATACCTATCTGTCATTCTCACTCGCCACAAACCTCGACCCAGCGAGCTGAGTTCTGTGTATCTATCAAGCCATTCTTCACCTTCATCTCTCAAACAAATCTCGTATCTTCTTAATTTACTGGCAAGTCCCTCTCGTCTCCCATCTCCTCTTCGTTTATTCAACGTAATGCGTAAATTAGTCACGAAATCCACCCCTTCAGTCGAGAACTTTCAAAACAACTCGGACGACGATCTTCGGACACCTACTACTCCAGGACATCGACCGTACTCTGCTAATATACTTGGTTGGTCCGCACTTCACAATCTCAACACAGTAGTAAGTCCTCAACGCTCAATGCCACGTGTTTGCTATATTTCCTGTCCTTTTCTAAAGATTTGGCCCTTGTTCACAACCGACGATCCTTCGCCTATTCATCACACTTCTGTCAGCAGGCCACGTACTATTGCCTTGAACAAAATACCACCCAATATGCCCACTCGTACAGAAAACCCTAACTCCGATCACAATCCGAACCGCTGGCGCCTCAACAAGGACAATCAGCTTGTTGACGCTCAATGGGACCTCGCAGCCGACATTGTGAGGCTCAAGATCAACGAGACCTCTACTGAGGCAGGTGATGTCCATAATCAGATTCGCACCCCGCCAAAGGCCAAAATTGCCACTGTCACTCACCTCGGCGAAGGGAGCCCATTAGAAACATCATCCAGTACCAGTTCTGGTTCTTCTCCGCAAGCTTCTCAACATGATATCAACATCTCCCATTCTCGTGGCTCTTCCGCAGATATGACCGCATCTAGCTCTCAGGAGTCTGTCGGTTCATTACTCGCCAAGCCTGCGTTGACTGTCAACACTGGCAACGATACGAAAGAGCGCCCTCATTCCTTTAGCGGGGGACTCTCGACTGCTGACCTTCGCCGCCTGCAACAAGCTGGAGACGGACCTGAGCTCATCGATCGTCAAAATCAATACCGAGAAAATACCGGCAGCACTATGCAGCCATCGTATGCGCCTACCACGAACCACATTCATCGACCCCAACCACAGCCCCACCCCCAAATGTTTGACTATCGAAACGGCCAATCACAGATCAACCAAGCCGCTATGCCCGAGGAAGCCATTATAGATTATAATACACAGCAACGTGGTTATCAGGGCGTTCCTCTCGCACCAGGATATCTACAGGCGCGAAATAACAACAATATTGTTCACCCTTCTTATCGTTCAACTCCTCGAGGATACCAAGGCGTAGTTCCCAATCCACAAGGAATTTCGTACCCTGGACACACCGCTCATCTATCATTGGGGAATACCCAGCAGTTGTATGACATGATGCTACCTGGAAATATGGAGGCTCACCCAGCCGTTGCCCGTATCCAACAGCAACACAATATCTTCCGTCCAACTCACCATCATTCCGCCTCCGACCCTTCTGCCGCCATGCGTGATGCTGCTGCTATGGCGTTGATGCAACCTTTCGCTCCTGCCCTTTTCCAAGCTGGTGGAATACCCGGGATGCCTATGTACTCCAACCAATATTATGTACCTCAGGACCAATACCCACTGACAGATGGAATGCCTGCTGCGCGCCTTCAACATCAGTATACAGGTCAATATGGTGTTCTTCCTAATCAAAACGTGCCAGCTTCGAATGAAGGAACGAGCCCCACTACTAGCACCGGCCAAGGCCCAAGCGCAAATAATAGAAAGCTAGGTCTGTACAAAACTGAATTATGTCGAAGCTGGGAAGAGAAGGGGACGTGCCGTTATGGAACAAAGTGTCAGTTTGCGCATGGAGAGGACGAGCTACGCAAGGTAGCTCGACACCCCAAGGTTAGTTCAATTCACTTGTCGGGCGAGCAAACGCTGATGTTTCTTACTTGCAGTACAAGACTGAGATTTGTAGAGTACGTGATTTCCATTACTTTCAACATCTCACAATTCTAACATCGAGCCTGGCAGACCTTTTGGGTATCAGGAACCTGTCCGTATGGGAAAAGATGTTGTTTCATTCACACCGAACTTCCAACTTCTGGTGCTGCCCTCAATGGTAGCGCTACTCCTTTGATGGACATTGCTCCCCAACAAGTTCCTGATGGCCGTTCACGCTCCCTAAGCACCAACAGCGACCCAAATGAGGTGACCGCATCACTTCTGGCCCGGATCTCTGGCAAACGGGTTCAAGAACCAAACAACCTTGCCACACCCGTCGATAGTAAACCCTTCCAGTTTGGTCGGCCACCTACTGGGTCTTTGAGAGTTGATACGTCGACGCTTGATGCCTCTCTAAAGCAAAACAAGTCTGCATACCCCACTTTTGCGAGCAATGGTATTATGTTGCCTGCCCCAGAGCGCAAGTCACAGAAGTCCCCCGCGCCCGTCACGGCTGGTCCTGATTTGGGAAGACATAATAATGCTCGTCGTGAAATTGTGGGCTACAACACAGTAGGCTTTCTTTCCATTGTTATTGATTAGCCCACTGACTCTGTATCCACAGCGATCTCATAAAACTAATGCTTCCACTAGCTCAAGTGTTCACCAGTCCGTAAACGGTTCGGAGGTTGATTTGAACTTCAGCTCCTCTCCGCCAAACGCCGGCATTTCATACCCATTGTCTTCCAGCGAGACATCAACCCGCCCAAATGGACATGTCAGAGCTGGTAGTGCAGGAAACTGGGCTGGTTTCTCCTCGCGTACCGCACACGTCTCTCAGACACCATTCCCATCTTCGAACGACAACACGGCCAATGCTCCATGGCCCTCGAATGATCTTGCGATAGGATCTTCGAGGCTCCATGAGAAAGTATGGGCGTGAAATGAAAAAAAAACATACAATATAATTTCATTATGATTTTTTGAACGTTTGTCATCCATCCTCTACTCATGCCGCCAGGGACGGACGCTTTCATCCCATTTGTTTTACGAGGATCTCTTCTACGTACTAACGATCACCCCTGTTCTTATAGTTTTCCTTCTAAAAGCACCATGTTGATCTTCTCTTCTCTCGCCACCAGCTTCGACCAGGGTTACTTTATATCATCAATTTTTTCATCGCATATCCGTAGTAAAATACCAATGTTCCCTATCGTCATACAACATATATATTATCCAGTCTTCCAAGGTCAATAGCGCTGAGTGATCGTAAATATAATGTGTGTAGCATGTATAGATGATATTTGAACGAGAGGGAAATGTCAAAATATATAGTGAATAGAAGTTAGGTTGAAAGAGGTATCCCTAGAGCTCGCATGTCCCGACGGAAAGCGTCCATTCGACCAATGGAGTATCTGAGATAATCGAACTCTGGTTCGAGAATGCCGCCTGCCATATCCTCTCTCGCTTGAACGATTCCCCAGATAGCCCACATACCGTGGGATGCAGGGCTCCAATATCGGACCTGCTGATCGAGTTTGCGAAGCTGGAGCTCTCGTTCTTCGTCGTCTAATATGGGGACCTCCCCAGAAACAGTAGTATGACCAAGATAAGCGGTGTAAAAGTTGCGACGTTCTTCAAGGGTGGGGTATCTGGAAGGGTCAAGGAGATGTGGTGTTGCACAATGGTAATTGGCTGTCCATTCGTGAAAATGGTTCGCAATATCGTAAGAAGCAGGGTTGGGAGCGGCATACTCGAAGTCAACAACTATCAGCTGACGGAGAATTGTGAGCATCGAACGAACGATTGATGGTTAAGGGGAAATGTACCTGTCGGTGTTCATCGAGTACATCCTTTGGTTGTTGGAGCCGGAGTATATTGCCATACTGCGTATCATTATGAGCAAAAACTCTTGAGCTGCCATTGTGAACATCATCAACAGTGGCAAGCCAAGTCAGATAGTTAGACCACTCTCGCTTAAATGCTGTCAGGTCAAGCTCCGCCCGAATATGTTCCTTAACGAAAGGCAAGGCAAGGACTTCTTCAGCGGGGGGAAGCCACGAAATAACGTTCTCCTTGACACCTATGTCCCAGTCGTTCTTAGAGCCTCGTGTCGAGCCAGACTCAATTGCTTCAATATCAACTGAGTGAAGTTCTGCCATGCGTGACCCAATCCAGCGACTGATGACGGGGTCACGAATGTCAGAGGCTGACAATGTGGTCGATTCAAAAAATTCTTCCAGTCGTCCATTTTCAAATGTACCATAGACACGAGGTCCAATACGATACTTAGAAGAAAGCATATGGAGGATGTGAAGTTCCCTCGGGCGAGAAATAAGGGAACTGGAAGATAATCCATATACTCGAAGTAGGACGGTGCGGGACTTGGGCAAAGAAGGGTATGAAACAAAGAATACAGCGTTGGTCAATGCTCCTGAAACCTTCTGGATCTTTATTTCGGCTGCTTTGATTCCAGGCGCCGACCAAAATGGCACGGAGAGTAGTCGCAGGCATTCGAGTAGTTTGACTGCGAAAGCGTGTGTCTTGTAATGTCTACATTATCACGCAGAGTCAGCCAACGGCATACGAAAGAAAACGGTGACTTCAGACCACGCCTCAAATACGATGTCAATCCGCTCAACTTTTCCAGAAGAGGCCCGACATGTGCAGAGGTAAGCTCCGAAGAAGAAGAAAAATGCTTACCTGGCCTCGAGAGCTAAGTTTGCGTGTGGTAAACCCTCCTCTTGAACCTGGGCTGGGTCATGTCTCGAAAATTGAAGGAATTGAGAAGGAGCAGATACAGCGACCTGTGCTTGTAAAGACAAGGAAGAAATGGATCTGCTTAGTGAGGAAGGGCCTATTGAAAAAGAGGGGGGGGAAGGGTTGGTGATTGGGGCAATTATTGGGGAGGACATGGTGGTTAAAGATAAAAGATAAAGGACGTATGTATTTGGAATTTTATCAAAACTGGCTGGTTATGCTCCGAGACCTGACAACTGCCCAGCTTACCCTGCTCCCCTCTAATGTCTTGACCCTGTCCACATACTGTAGCTTTTTTTTGAATTTTATTTTGATGCTCGTGTGCCTCTAATTCCTTCGGCCCGATCGTACATCAACGGTGTCTAGGTCTCTACGGTCTTTTCTGCTTCTCATGCTTGTTCTATGAACCAGCAAGTTATGCGATATCACGCATCTACGGAGGTGTCACTGGCATTACTATAACATACTACTAGCCAGGCTTCCTTGTCATTCATTTTTTGGTCTCTTCTACTTAGCCGGTCCTTGACCTGTTTACGAGATCCTAACAGGAATTTCTCGAAAGGCTTTGGCTTTCAATCTAAGATCTTTCACCTTCGATAACAATTGTCTTCTCCAATCCGTCTTCTCACATTATACTAGTTGTAGTACTACTTACGCTATCGGTTTTAACTTGTCATCTTGGGTCTTATTCTAACCTGGTTTGAAGTCCATAGTATGTCACGTTAGGTCGTACAACGGTATCTTCATTACATGATTCATATGAAATTCTTTTTCTACGAAGGGAGGTTGAGTTGTAACGTAATGATTTCCTTATGTTTCGGTCTTCTGTTCATCATGTAACGCGAGCGATGCATCTTGGATAGGTAGTTTTTTCAGAAGAAATGACAACTAGAACATCAAGTAAGTGTAAGTAAGTATTGACGGCAAAAGCGAACAAATGCAAACCAGGAATGCAATGCCTAAGCATGGCGCACACGCAATCCAGACCGTCTAAACATTATCAGTGTCGTTTCTTTGTTTCGGCAGTATAACAATACCTGTATAGAGGAGGAGACCACGTGCAAAACCTGCTGTCGGAGCACAGGAGGCTCTAGTAAATGGATGAGGCTGTAGTCGATAGACGTGCCCCAGTTATCAAGTGGGAGGTCAGAAGGTAGACGGGTGAACAAGCGTGCATAGAATATAGCCCCTGCAACAGCCTAAACCAGTCATTCACGATCCATCCACAAAAAAAAAGATATTTACAAGCCCGACTGAGGCGCCTGTGAATCTGACGAGAAAGAAGGCGCTGGTTCCCGTAGCCAAATCTTGCGGCCGAAGTGCTTGAGCAAAAACTTGATATGGTGCATGAAACAACATTCCCAGTCCGATACCGGCGAGTAAAGGGAAAACAACCTGCGCGAATAAGCGAGAATTCTCATTGAGCAATACGAGGAGACCTAATAAGAGTTGCAAGCAGGGAGGGCAACGGTGTCGATTCTCTTACCAAAACCAAGTGTTGACAAGGCAAGTCCGATCGTTATCATCAGATTCTGGCTGGTCGTATTCTTTGTGTGCCACTGTCGAAAGCCGATGAACCACGCAGCAGGCATCGATGCTAGGGAGGATCCAAGCCCATAAGGTAGAACCTTGAGTCCGGCTTCAAAAGGGCTGCATCCCGTTGCGGCCTTGACGACCATAAGTGAAGATCCGTTCTAGAAGAAATTGAATTCTTACTTGAAAGTATAAAGCCAAATAAAAGGTTCCAGAGGTAAAACTAAAGTTATGCAGAAATGTCACGATGAGGATCGTCACTATAAGTTTGTCAGAAAGTAACCCGAATTCTCAACACGAAACCAACCTGCTGTAGGATCTTTGAACATGCTTGCAGGGAATAAACACTCGCGGCTGGTATGAGCCTCGTAAAATGAGCCTCCAACCAGTACCAAAACGCCCATGATGATAAGGATCAAAGTGGAAACTGAAGACCCTGGATTCGTGACTGTTAAGAGTAACAACTGTGGTTCAAAGAGGAACGCTTACAGCCATTTTCAGTTGCAAAGCTGAAGCCGAGGACGATGGAGCTTGTTCCCCCCATAAACAGTATTCTGAAGCTTGTCAGTATAGATTGTAGAAGGATTATAACTGACTCACAGTCCCCCAAAGTCGAATTCTCTGATCATCGAGCGCCAAGATGCATCATTCGTGGTGGAAATGTGAACGCCCCTTAGAGCAAAGAATATCACGACAAAACCCACCAAACACACAGGGAGATTCAGATAAACTGTGTTTCATGAGCATGCAATCACACTGAGGTACTAGAAGATAACTTACATCCCCATCTCCAGCTTAAAGGGCCGGAGTTGCCAGCTTCAAGGGATTCCATGAGTCAGTCCGAGGGTAAAGGGAGTTGAATTCAACTTACCGCTGAACAAGCCTCCAAGAAGAGGTCCTGCAATGGCGGAGCAACTCCAGGTCAAGCTCAATGCCTGGGACCATTTGGCTCTCCGCTGAACTTCGACCAGCTCCGCGGTGATTACCCAAACAGAACTGACAATGCCTCCACCACCGATCCCAGCTGAAAAGAAGGTTCTAGCAGAAATCCGTGGCAGGGAGCTGAATGAATGCTTACCCAACGCTCGAGCAGCAATGAGCCAGGAGATGCTCTACATGACGAGGAGCGTCACTGCGTACTTCCAAGAAAAAAGTTGCTGAGAACGTGCCTTTGCTACTCCGGACAATAGCGAACCAGTTACAAATATGATCATGCTGGAAAATAAAACGGTCTGGGAGACGTCAGCGTCACTGAACATCTAACTTTTCACTGTTGCTTGCCTTGCGACCAGCAAGATCGGAGAATTTTCCATATAACGGCTGAAAAGCTGTCTGGGTCAGCATATAGGCTACGCCAACCCAGGTGTACTGTGTTTGCGTTGCGTTCAAGTCACTGGCTATAGTCGGTAGACTTGTGGAAACAATTGTCTGCGAAGAAAGTCAGACGAGAAATATGCCAGTCGTTCTCCGTTTTCTCACAGCATCCGTCGTGGCAAGGAATAATACCAGGGCGGCCCTTTCAGGATCGGTGAGCTTAGGGACGAGAACATGTTTTTCAAATAAGATATACCCGAAGTGTGCCATCAACAGTCGAAAAGTTGACAAATTTTTGTTGCCTTGGTGTATTTGCAAAGATGCGCAGGATCCAGAACGTACACTAGCAGTCACCGAGGGTGAATCGCTAACTGTGTGTTCAGAAAGCACAGCTTCATCGAGTTTCTCGGAGTCATTGGGTGTTTGCACATCCCCCAATGGATGAAGGTGATTGGAAAGAATAGCCAGAGAGTTAGGCATCGCTGTAAATGAAGCTTGAGACGTTGGCGTAGGGCGCAAAAGATGCTCCAAGAGTTGTCTTTGAAGACATGTCTTTCCCAGAAAGCAGCGTCTTTATACAATCGCAAGAGGATGGAGGCTCCGTCGCGTGTTTGTAAATCGGAGCGATCGCATTAACATAATAGGTTTCCCCTTTGGCGCGAATCCTCGACTTAGGGCCTTTAGGCAGCTGGCGATTGTCCATTCCTAGCTTTGAACGAGTTCGTCCGGAAAAAGATGAAAAAGACGTTAGATCTCAAGAGCCGATGTTAGGGTCAAATCACCGATTAGCGAATATTTGTTTGACAGTTTATTGTCAAACCCTAAGTACCTATGTACATACCAAGGCCCAGAAACCTCTGAAAGAAACCCCTTTGACATCTTGGGAATGTTCGCCATGTTCACAAGTAGACGCTGGTTTGGGTCGGCTACAGAATGGGAATGACCAGACGCTTGCTTCTGAATTTGAACTGACTCATTTTCAGGACACTAGTACTTAAACCAGCTGGAGTTCGGCTTGAAGACTCATTCAAAGATTTCCGTAAGATCGCCGTGGATGGAAGTGATATATGACCTGTGACTCGTGAGTGCGTAATTATTACGAGTCATGCTTCAGGGCTAAACAGGTGAAGCTATTACAGAGCTAAGCTTGGAGATGATCAGGAATCTGTGGCGTCCAGAATCAAGAATGGAGACTTGATCGAGATTAGCTGCAACTATAATAATAATTAAATAATCCAAAGATTTGTGGAATACTGCTCTAAAGCATCTAAAGCGTACGTTCTTTACCCAGTGGCCGTTTTTCTTTCTTCTTCCTCTTTGGGTAGGGAATCCGTACTCTCCGAATTTCCGGGTTTCTTGGGAGTGTCGGGGTGAGCTGAACGAGACAATTTTCAGATGAGATGCAGTTATTCGTTGCCAATGAGAGACATGCCAAGGAAATACATAAAATCAAAACCCAGTGAGCTTTCGCAAGTTCTGCCACATACGAGACGTCCAACCACCTTGCGGTGGGGGACGATGAGTGAAAGTTGCCGTACCGTTATCAGTAGAAGCCTGTGAGGCTTGTTTATCTTTGGGTGAAGATTTTGTTGAGCCTTCGATTTCGTCAGCGTATTCTTGCAGCAGTTCCCGCTGACGCGGCGTCAGAGCCCTATGTGATGTAAATAAGATGGGCACTTTGCATATATAGAGAAAAGGTACTTACCGTGGAAGTACCAGATGAAAGGCTACAAAAAGATCCCCCTTTCCGCGACTGTAAGGGGTCGGTATACCTCGTCCTTTGAGAACCATTTCTTCTCCCTGTTGCGTTCCGCCTGGTATCCGCACATCCACTTCTCCGTCGAGAGTAGGCACCCTAACTTTTCCCCCAAGAAGGGCTATGTGGACGGGAATTCGGGCCTCATGGTATAGATTGGTGCCTTGCCGCGTGAACGATTTCGAGGGGGCGACCCTCACTCGGACCAGAAGATCCCCAACTGGGCCGTTACCGACCAATGGCGAATCACCAGCTTTTGGCACGCGCAGTGTCATTCCGTCCTCGACACCTATACATACTATTAGCAAAAAGATTTCACGTGCGGTTGTCAACCTTACCAGCTGGAATCGAGACCTGAACTGTCTGCGAAGTTTTGAGGCGCCCAACCCCCCCACATGGAGCACACCGTCCACTCTTAGGGACAGTGCTCCCGACGCCATTACAAGCCTGACACGTACTGGCCATCTGGAACCCGCCATTGATGATATAGGTCTGTGTTCCAGAACCGCCGCAGGTTGTGCATGTTGTTCTTTTCGCGCCCTGCTTTAAACCGGTACCCGAACAGGTGCCACAATTCGAGATAGGATGAATATTAACAGATTTCGTAGTCCCTTTGCAAGCCTCCATGAAGGAGATGTTGATATTGGTTTCGACGTTGGTTCCTCGCGACATTTCCGAAGCTCGACCACCAGAGGCAAAATTAAAGAGTGACTCAAAAAGATTTGCATCTCCCTGGCTAAAAGAACCACCAAAATCTTGGAAGCCAGAAAAACCCGAGAAGCCGCCAGCGTTGAAGCCATGAAAACCACTGGCTCCTGCACGGCCGAAGGCGTTTGGATCGAATCCCTGTTGTTGAGATGCAGATCCAAACTTGTCAAAAGCAGCTCGCTTTTTTTCATCTTTGAGAGTCTATGACGAGGAGCGAATTAGAAATTAGAGAACGCGGCCACTATCAACGCACGTCGTATGCTTCTTGTATCTCAAGAAACTTGGCTTGAGCACTTTTGTCAGGATTCGTGTCGGGATGATATTTTCGGGCCAGCTTTTGCATGAAGTGAGACGCATGTAATATCCCTAGGTAGACCGATAACACTCACTGCAAAATAAGTCTTTTTTATTTCAGCTTGTGAAGCATCGGATTTGACACCCAGAACTTCATATGGATTCTTGTTGGCGCCTAAAGATCTGGTTGCATGAAAAAAACGCTGCAAGCAAGACGGTAAGCTGGGAATAAACGGAGTTTGTATATGATCAGCTATTTACCCTGTCTGCAGGTTGCACTAATCGTTTCTGTCGGGGTTGTAGAGGGCATTGATAACGCAAAAGAGAGAAAGAACGAGCATAAAGCGCATGTTCTGATTGAGAGCAAGAATAGAACGCGACGAACGAGGAAAAACCCCGAGACTGTAAGCGTGGAGGCATGAAGGAGAACAGCAATTTGAAAAAATATTGATCGTTGTTTATTCTGTGCCCACGTGGTCTGACCACCACCTCAGGTTTCTTCAACTTGGATCTGGGTACCTACTGGTACCTACTTATGCATTACTCCGCGATGAAATTTTCTTTGCTCAGGGATGGGTTACACCTCTTCGACACTTAATCGCCACTTGTGACAGACTCAAGTACAGTTGGCGACGACGCCCTGAGCCTGAACCTGAACGGTGAAGTTGAAAGTGATACTACAGGCCAATCTCCACGTGTGTATCACGGACGAGCCATCGATGATCCAGTTCTGCATGCGTCAGGCGTTTTTACATCTCCTGAAGTAAGTTCTTTATGACCCTTTCGCCACTCCGGAACTGATTGCAAATAAAGGAAATGAAAGTGAGAGAGGATACATCCGTCTGCGCGACTGGACGATAATTTTCTTTAAGCGCAATTCATCTCCGTTGCAGGTCGCAAGATAAATGCATTCTGGACATTCTACTAATCAACAGGTTCTCGTGCACGCCACCAAGCCTTACCATACGACACGAGAATCTCATCACCTTTTTTGATTTCTTGCCCCGAACTCCAGATACTCATTCTTTTCTCCCCACTACCTGTCTCCACATCAGAGAAAATGGCATTCGGTTTTGGCATGATTCCTCGATAATCATTGATGAATCTGGCTTCATTCCCTATTGAACTGGCGTCGATACCAACATTCGTACCATCCTGACTACGATATAGCGAGAGATCATAATCTGAATTAGGTCGGTCGTCGCAGTGTATCTCGCCTACGTAGAACTGATAAGAAAATTTGCTATGGATATGGCCAATGAAGTTCACCAATGTAGTCGATTATGTACGTCTTGGGGGGTATTTTCTTGGAAGCGAAGAGGCCATACTGACCATACGCCGGATGCGTGAGGGTCATTATGCGGCGGATAACGACTGGAGGACGAGCTGCTTGCGCTGAACGTGTAGAAGTTCCCTGTATATCCAGACGAACATTTTTGGGAACTGACGAATGGAACTGAGAATGTTGAATGTATTTAATTGATGTTGGCCAGTGAGGAGGTGACATGAAAATTAAGCTGACGACGACGAGGACTTCATCGACATCTGTGTACTAAGGATACAATGTTTGATTGACGACAAAGCCGTAACAAATTATTTACATCGTGGGAACCTACACCTCGTGGTTATCATTCGACCACTCCTCTCCTTTGTTCATCAACGCCGCACCAGCTTGCACTCCTTGGCTTTCTCGTACAACATCGATGGGGCGGTCTCCCACAAAATCTGTCGCCCGAGTATACGCGGACGTTAATACTCGCTTGGGCCCGTCTTGGCACGAATATGGTCAATCATTTATCTCCAAAATATCCTCTTGCATTCTGACCCCATGTTCTAGACAACCTACAGGTTCAGTGGGGATCGCAGGATCATTACGAGATTGTTAGAAAAGTTGGACGTGGAAAATACTCTGAGGTGCGTGACGCACGACCATCTCAACATAGCCCAGATCCACACCATTTTTATGCAAGGTTTTCGAGGGGATAAATGTGGTAACCGAAGAAAAATGCATTATCAAGGTCCTTAAACCAGTGAAGAAGAAGAAAATTAAACGTGAAATCAAAATCCTTCAAAATTTAGCAGGAGGTCCCAATATTGTTTCACTCTTGGACGTCGTTCGGGACCCAGCCTCAAAGATCCCAAGCCTTATCACAGAATACGTCCACAACACCGACTTTAAGGTGCTTTATCCTCGGTTCACAGACTTAGACGTGCGGTTCTACATGTTGGAGCTTCTTAAGGTTAGCTTCATCTCTGCCAAAACCTTGCATCGTTTTCATCTATTTGATCAGGCTTTGGATTTCTGCCACTCAAAAGGCATCATGCACCGCGATGTCAAGCCACATAATGTCATGATAGATCACGATAAACGCAAAGTGCTTTTCATTTACTCTATATCATCGTCTGCAGCTGATCTTATCGCCTTTTAGCTTCGGTTAATTGACTGGGGTCTAGCTGAGTTTTACCATCCGAAAACCGAATACAATGTCCGGGTGGCCTCCAGATACTTCAAGGGTCCAGAACTTTTAGTTGATTTCCAGGAATATGATTATAGTCTGGATATGTGGAGTTACGGGTGTATGTTTGCGTCAATGGTAAAGTGTTTCTTCTCAGTCACATTACTCAGTGATTAATCATAATGAACTCAGATTTTCCGGAAGGAACCCTTTTTCCATGGTCATGATAATTATGACCAACTGGTCAAGATCACCAAAGTTCTTGGAACTGACGAACTCTTCGCTTATCTTGAGAAATACAGCATCCGGCTTGACTCGCAATACAACGAGCTGATAGGAAGGCGCGTGTTTTATTTTGATTGAAGTGCACTTGACCTGACGTTCATCAAGGTACCCTCGAAAACCTTGGACTCGTTTTATCACCTCCGAAAACCAGCGATTTATATCGAACGAAGCAATCGATTTTCTTGACAAACTCCTCCGTTACGATCATCAAGAGCGTCTAACCGCTCGGGAAGCCCAGGCTCAACCTTATTTTGGTACGACGCCTTTGTATCCCTTGACTATTCTCCTAATGTCACGTCGGCAGATCCAGTCAGAAATGCTCCATCTGCACCAGCTGGTGGAGGACGTGATTCGGGATCTTCAGTGTGACTCTGCTGACGTACCTGTTCCTTCGTGTTGCCTAATCTGAGCTTTTCTGCTCCCGTGCATGTCAAGCTTATTAGATCTCAAAGTTCACTTTAATTTTCTCCGAACAGACAATTATGAGCTAAACACATTGCGATCCAGCTAAGTACCCTTTCCGTTCGGATACTTGTAGCTATGTGCGGATCGATAACGCGTATATCCTGGGTGAGATATGGACTCCACCACATGCTCAGTCACATGTGGTATGTCCGTGCTTTTGGAATTCTGGCGCATTGATACTTACTATCGGTAAAATAACTGGACCAGTGATCCTAGGAGTGCACATGGTTGCTGAATATTCGATTTCACTCCTTGCGATGCGCCTTCTTGAAACCCAGATGTTCCGCCAACAGGAACTGCGAGAACTTGTTCCGATGTTTTCAAACCTAACTAATGCCTGGTCCGATTCCTATCCCGGGCCCTCATTTTCCCTGAGATACCGATAAATATGTCACCGTCATGGTTTTTGACTTGAGGGAAGCGTTTCTTAGAAAGGCTTGTTCTCTCTATCTGTATTTCATGTATAGAGTAATTCTCCCCTTCATTTTCCTATTCCTCCAAGCTCAGGCCTTCGATGTTGGTCGCCACGACAACGTAAGGAGCGAATCATCACGTATGGCAATGTACTGAAACCTTCCAACAGGTCGCTGTGTATGCTTGAAGTGGCTTGTGGCTACACCGTCTCATATTTTATTCAGGTATTGGGGCCAGAACTCTTACGGTGCAGTGGATCCGACAAATTCCGCAAATTGGCAGAAGCGTCTATCATTCTACTGCCAAGTGAGTCAGTTTTGGCTCATTTAGACCAACACATGGTTTGACCAATGCATTTGGTCAGGATAATGCTGTCGACACATTCCCAATCGCGTTTTTGAACGTGTTCTTCAGCACTGGGGGGCTTCCATCCATTAACCTTGCGAATGTAACCAGTCCGGTCCTTGAAGAACGAATATGCATTGACTAGTTTGGGTAGATTTGCAACCCAACTGACAATGCAACATTCCCTGGTACAAATCTTGCGAACTGTACGTCCATGGCTGCCGATATCGCTGCATGCCAGGCCAAGGGCAAGATTGTTACTCTCAGTCTTGGAGGAGCGTCCGCATCAGTTGGCTTCCAGTCAGACAGCCAGGCCACGACTTTTGCTCAAACAATATGGGACCTATTTTTGGGTGGTAGCTCCTCAACACGTCCGTTTGGAACCGCGATTCTTGATGGGTTCGTAAGCCTGCCTCACTTGCTTCTTGCAGTTACTAAAGGCAATGCAGGATCGATCTTGACATTGAGGGGGGAAGCGCTACATCTTACTCTACCTTCGTTGGTGCGATTCGTTCTCTTGCAAGTGGAGCCAGCAAAAGGTCTATCCGGCTTGTTGTGATTTCAATTCCCCACTGATTTCATCGCCGAATAGTTATTACATCACTGCCGCTCCTCAGTGTGTTTTTCCAGATTCCGCTCTAGGAAGCGTTCTCAATAGTGCCAGCTTCGATGCCGTTTACGGTTGGTACTCTGTTCTTGGCACACCCAGTGAGATTTCGCTAAACTAACCTATTTTCGTTTGTAGTCCAGTCAGTCCTAAGCCGACTATGAGTTCGTACTTTACGCCTGATCATACCATGTACAGATTCTACAACAACCCTTGTGGCCTTCAATCGTTTGGTCAGGCAAATGTAAGTACAGCTATGGTCTCGTTCGTCTCCGATATTTTCACACTCTATGATCGTAGAATTGGAATTTTGGTCTCTGGTAAACGATCCTTTCGTTCGATGGCTCCTCAGGCTGAAGCTGGCATGGATGATATCTGAAACAGGGATAACTGGGCTCGCACCGTAAGCCCAAACAAGAATGTCAAGATTTACATCGGCGCACCTGCTTCATCAACTGCTGCAGGGTCAGGCTACCAGGTCATCGGCACAATGGAAAATATCTCGGTATCCATGCGAACTAAATTTCCATCATTCGGAGGTGTGATGCTGTGGGATGCCTCTCAAGCATATGGTATTTGCGGATCAACCTTGCATACTGCTGTTGTGCGACCTTCAGTGACCATTCATAGCGAATAATCGATACGATCTCGCCATAAAGAACTCTCTTGTGGCTGCAGGGGGGACAGGATTCACTTTCCCCACCTGTTCCGCTCCCGCGTGGGTTGCTGGTAATTACGTTGGGGGCTCGATAGTATCCTATAACGGGTGAGAGCTTGTTTTTCCATGGTTCAAAGTATACCCTGACGTCATCATTTTGATCTAGTTATGTGTGGCAGGTATGAGGCCCTGTGTTACTACTAGACCAGCAAATCGATTCTAAATAATTTAGGCCAAGTGGTATTCTTCTTCCCAGCCTGCTTCTGACCCTAACAATGATTGGAGCGCCAGTGAGTTCTTATTTTCCTATTAACATCCGATATACATTCTTCGATATAATAGTCTCCGCGTGCACGGGAACTGGTACTGTCACGGCAACGTCATGTAGCGGAGTCTCTACTTGGTCCAGCACAACTGCGTACGTTGGAGGTAGCACAGTTGCCTACAAGTACGGTCAATGCGCTATAAGCCCGATCAGCGACTAACAACCACCGAAGTTCTCATTTGTGGACGGCAGAGTGGTGGACCGAGGGGGAAACTCCTGGAGGTCTGCCTTCAAGTTGCATCTGCAATTGCTAACGTTAATACTCATGTCTTGAACTCAGTATCATCTGTTTGGGTCGACGACGGTTCCTGCACTTCCTAATTTCCACAGCTTCAAGCTAGCCTCTCATAATGACGCAATGAGAATGAAATATAAGAATTCTTGGTGATTGGATTTAACATGCATTTGTGCTGTTACATAACCGCCGGACCGTCCTATGGTTGTCGATCCGCATTGATCTGTGGATAACATAAATCCCTTGAGCCAGAAAGTCAGCAAACCGCGCGAGCATAGGAATTATACGGCGAGAATACGGAGAAGAAAACTCCGTCAGAACGTCCGCAGCGACCAGATGTTCCTAAATTTCCCACCAGCACCTTCTCAGTCGCCAATCATGACACCTACTGTTAAAAATGACTCCCGCGGTTTCTTCAGAAGTCTATCTGGTGACCGGAGTAGGCATATGTCGACGTGTCCACCCCTTGTTCCTTGAAGTTGTGTATAAAATCTCGACCATGAACTTGTCTGTGTGGGGTCGGTTCCCATCAATATGGTCCCCAAAGTTGTGTCTATATGGCAGACGATTCTAGCCATTTTCTGGTTGGCATCAACAGCAGGCGTGGTATCAGGGTTTTCGAATGATAGATCAGACAACGTGGGTCTCAATAATTACAACGTGTTGATAACGATGCTCACCCAAGTTCTCTACATCTAGCTCGCAGTGTACGCATATATGTTTTGTATAAAACATTGTCTATCCTTTGACAAGAATCTTTCATCATAGTTACTGGGGACAAGATTCTGCCGGCCACCAGCAAAGGTGGGTAAAGGGTGCCATGTCACTGCAAGTCAGTTAGTTAACAAGTTACAGGTTATCGTTCTACTGCAATGACAACACTATAGATGTCATCCCCCTTGCCTTCTTATATATCTTCCGAGGAAAAGGCGGTTTACCGGTTCTTGACTTATCCAACGTATGCTCAGTTCATAACGAGTTGTAGGAAATCTCACATTAATGGTTCACAGATTTGTGGCTTGGGAGGTGCCCGGACCTTCGCAGGATCTGATTTAATCGATTGCTCCTTTCTACAAACCGATATTCAAGCCTGTCAAGCTAAAGGGAAGCTCGTGACTTTAAGCTTAGGGGGAGCCACATCCCAGGTCGGATTTTCCAGTGATCAACAAGCGGAAACATTTGGAGAAATGCTGTGGAACCTCTTTTTGGGTGGAGGTGTGTTTTGATGCTTTCTGCTTTTGCACTTCGGAAGTAACGATGCTGATAGAAAGTGACATTCGACCACTGGGTCAAATCGCCTTAGATGGGTATGTACGCTTTTCTATTCCAACCCCATGCGGAACATCGTGATCATAAATGGCCCACTTAGAATTGACTTGGACATCGAAAAGGGCACATCTGCCCACTACGCTGCTATGGTTGATAAGATTAGATCCTTGGCAAAGGGAGCAAGCAAAAGGTTGTTATATTGCTCTTGTTTCTTCGAGGATCCACATACTCACCAGACAGAACAGGTATTATATCACAGCCGCGCCGCAATGTCCCTTTCCTGATGAATACATCGGCGGTGCGTTGAACAATGCCATTTTCGATGCCGTATATGTTCAGTTCTGTGAGCTCGTATCTGTCCACCAACTTCGTTGCCTGTTTAAACCGTTGAATCAGATAACAACTACTGTGAAACCTCTGAACCTTCTGTAAGTGGCATCTTAACGAGCTTATAATTGTTATCATGATTTTGACTCGCTTTCAGGAGTTCAATTTCGAGACATGGTATGAAAATTGGTCAACCCTAAAGCGTGTTTTTTGATCGTAGTTCTAGGGATAACTGGGCAAGAACAAAGTCACCCAACAAGAATATCAAGGTATATCTAGGTGCTCCAGGGGCCGCCTCAGCTGCGGGCGACGGATACGTTAATGCCGCCACCCTTTCAAAAATGGCTAAGGACGCGCAAGATAATTACCCATCTTTTGGTGGGGTAATGCTATGGGATGCAGATGCTGCTTACTGTGAGTTGCTCCCACATCACCTTCACCAGTGAACCTTGATTTACAAGATGTCATCATAGCTAACAACCGCTATGACCGTGCCATCAAGCATGCCCTCACAGGTGGTGCATCTAGTGGCACTACAGCTGGAGGTTCCAGTGGCACTACCACTTTTACCGCAGAGCCGACGACGTCAGGAACAACTGCTTCACCTGAAACCAGCTCGACGCCGCTCCCAGAGCTTATACTTCCTTTCCAAGATCCACGAAAGAAAGGACGAGTAAAAAGACCCCAGGGATATACACTTTTACCTAGAGATGCAGCAGTTCCTAGTGCATCAGCCAAAGAACGACTGTTTTCGAGGTTTTTCCGCTATTGACATCGATCTGTGCCAGGGCCACAGAACCTACGAAGTTTAATATCTGGTGTTTTCATGAGAAGTATGTGATATTTATGTATCATATCGGCACGCAAAGGTATACAATGGATCGTGGAGTGCCTTTATGTCAGAGTCACTGTGCAGGAAGCTGGTGATGAAGAATAAGTACTGTTTACCTTCACAGCGTTGGAAGCCCACTCCATCAACTCATTGTCATTGTCAATATATCAAATTAAGTCCAGCTCCGCGGACGACAATGGTGTCATCTGAGCGAATTCTTATGCGAAATGGAGTCTATATTTAAGTGGTGGCTACTGCGGTCTCTGTTATTTTCGGAACATCTAAGCGACCTTAGCGGATGCGAAAT
>JABAJW010017933.1:0-68785 GCA_018855395.1 Arthromyces matolae
CTTTGTTGTTTTTAAATAAAGATCCGTTTTTTTTTTTTTTTTTTTTTTTTTTTTGATTATCATGATAAAAATTAGGGGATTTGTTATTTTTTTTTTTTTTTTTTTTTTTTTTTTTTTTGGTGGGGCGTTTAACAGTGTGGGAACAAGTTACAAAAGGTAACCCTTCTCACACCTTCGCGAGACTGTAGTAGGGATTCGATTCTAAAAGGAGGACCACTAGGGGAAATGCAGTTACGCACGACGTGCGGGACTCAGCACTAGGTTATGCCCATACCCGCTAAAACCCCTTCTGCTCTTCTCCGTGTTATAATTTCGTCTTGAGCCTTTGGGATTACCCATTTCCAAATTTCTTCTACCTCGGTTTTATCCCGGGCCTTGGTACCCAATCTGGCTTTATCAGTCGTGAGGTAGTCTAGATCAATGCGATTTTCAATTATCTTCCTCCATCGGTTCCCTATTTCGGTGGCTGAGTGTAGTTGGGCCGGGTCCGCTCTCTTTCCAATTTGCCACTCACATCGCAAAGTCCAAATGAAATAGGTGGATTCTGTCATCAAGGTAGTGTATAGGTCATTAATTCCGGATTCACGTTTGGATGATTCCTGGTTTAGGAGTTGGCTTCCTAGGAGGAGCCCAAGAGTGGGGGTGATCCAGGGTTTGCCCGTTCGCGACCAAAGCTTTTGTACAAGCTTCCAGACTACCCGTTGGCTGTTATGTTCGCACTTGGTGAGTATGTGTTCGAGTGATTCTTCTTTGTCGCACATGGGGCATGTTACTCTGTCTTCGCAGTTTGGGATGTGTTTCCAGAAATTTCCCAAGCGAAAGGTTTTATGGATGCACTTCCACAGGAAATTTCTCACTTTTTTCGAGATTATTTTGGATTTGAGGGATTTCCAGATTTTTTCATGGGTGGGGGACGTCCGGTTTATTCTTTTAATGTCCTCTTTGATCTGTTGTAGTGACTGTTCAGTGCTTTTCCTGATGTTTGGCGATTTCGCTTCGATGATTCCTCGATATAGGATGGCTTGGGAGACTGCTGATAGTTGGGCTCCTTGTTTGAGGAGGGTTAGGTCTGGGGGGGTAATAGCGTCGTCTGGGGTTATTTTGTCTTTGCCTGTCTTGGCGAGTTCGACGGCCTCCTTGATTCCTAGTTCCTCATTGTTTTCTCCGACGTTTTCTAATATTGTGGGGGCATTTCTTCTTCTCAGGTGCGACATTATTGATTTGAGGAGGTGCTTGTTTGCAGTGTCTATCCAGCCTCTTGCTTCCGCATTCTGTATTCCAGTGGTTAGCGTGGTTACCATATGCTGGGAGTTTGTTCGGATATGGAGTGTTGCGTTTGAGGGGGCCAGTTGCGTGGCGTATAGGGTAGCTAATATTTCACCCGAGTTCTTTGTCTGGTCTGCTGAATTTGGAACTTTTAATGATATGTTCCTCTCGTCGTTTGCTCCGAACCACAGGCCTGCACCTGCCTTGGCCTCGTTTTTCCCGGGATTGTCTGCCGCGCCCCCGGTGTAGACAACGACTTGTTGGGTGTTGACGGCGTTGTCGTGTCTTTGGGCTAATCTTTTTTGGATGTCGTTGGGTGTGTGTGGTAGAGGTACGCTAAATACTCTGAATCCTTCAGTGAGGGACGTCCTTATAGTAATGTCAGGGTCGAAGACTTTGGTGGTCTCTTGGTTCAAGACCCTGTCTTCATCAGTGAGTTTTTTGCCCGGAAGGTTAGATTCGGGGTTCCAGAAAGCGGGAAGTTTGTTAACCCATTTACTTGCTTCCGCACTACATGCCTCTGGATTTTGACATCCTTTTAGTCTGGTTTTCTTACAGTATAGGCACGCGCAATTGCGTCTTTTATGGTGGTTGGGGTTGTGGGAGGGGGAAGTGGCGTTTGCGACTTTCGTCAAATTTTTGATTGTTTTGACACGGTGGTTTGTGCGAAGGCACTTCGCTCGTATCGTATTGTATCTCACGTTTTTGGTTTGCTTTAGCCCAATATGGAGCCATGCGGGCATTTTCCGTCTGAGTTTCTTTGTGAGCAGAAGTGGGTTGAAGTTTACGTTGTGTTTACGCATTGTTTTAAGCATACGGGATAAGGATGGGTTTAGGTTTTTCTTCGGGAGTCTTTTGTGGACATTTATTGACTGGAGGAGGATATTGGAGAAAGCTAGCTTATCAGGTAGCTTTTTCTTGTTCTTGCTAAGGTCCATGGCTATCAGGTCGTCGGCAAACTCGGCCCACTTAGGGCGATTCTGGGTTAGGTCAAGATAGCTCCTTGCTTTCATGAGTTCTATGGCCTCGTTTCTAGCCTTGATGTCTAGGAGGTTAATCCCTCCTTTCTCTTGGGGCTGGTATAGGGTTTGTAAGTTTACGGTAGGTTTTGAGGTTTCCCCCCAGACGAAAGATCTAATCAATTTTTCAATTCTCAGTTCGATTTCTTTGGGCATGCCTTGTACCGCTGTCTTATATTGCGTCATCCCTCCTACGGTCATTCCGACGATCAGTCTTCGGCCATGTAATGTGGGTTTACCCTTACTCCATCTATTAAGTACTATCTGAATTTTCTCTAGTGTGGGTAGCCATATTGTATCATGATTAATTCCGTTACCGAGGAAAGCTCCTAGGATTCTTGTTGGTTCGCCATCGCCCGCAATATGTATGTGGTCTGGGATCGGGTTGTGTGTACTACTCGTGCGTCTAGTGGTTATGGTCTTCTTCCTAAATTTCTTAGATCCTATAGGAATTATGACTGTCTTAGGGATGTTGAATTTGGCCCCTGAGACCTCGCACCACTTGTCCAGTATTTCCTGGAGGTCCATTATGGAGTCTTTGCGGCTAAGGTATACTGTGGTATCGTCTGCAAACAGTGTGGTAATTAGTCTTTTTTCTTTATTCTCTCCGTATCGTAAGCCCCGTAGGTCGGAGAGCCTTAGCATTTGCGCTAGTGACTCTATCGCAATATTAAAGAGTAAACATGATAGGGGGTCACCTTGGCGAACACCCCGTATTATTTTGTATGGTTCACTCAACTCTCCATTAATCATGATACAGGTGTGTGCGTCTTCGTATAGGGCTTTTATTCTTTCGATGTATTTCCCTGGGAATTTGAAGCGTTGCAGGGATTTCCAGATGAAAGGGTGAGTGATTTTGTCGTATGCTTTTTCTTGGTCGAGGCATACGATCAGGCCATTTGTTTTGGTTGATTCGCTCCAGTTAATTACTTGGGCTGCTAATTCCGTTTGGTCAGTGATCTTTCTATGTTGCATGAAGCCAGCCTGATCCTTGTGGATTATTCCTTGTATTACTTCAGTCAGCCTATGTGTAAGTATTTTGGTGTATATTTTATAGTCCACGTTTAAGACCGTGATGGGTCGGTAGTTGCTGATGTCGGTTTTGTCACCTTTTTTATAGATCGGGCACATCCAGCCCTCCGCAAACTTCGTGCCTTTTGCTATGCCATGTTTACCTATATCGTTGTACACCATTGCGAGGCAGCCGGCTACGTTAAATGGCTTTTTGTCCTCGTCTTCTTTGGATGCATCAAAATTTTCACGGAGCTTGTCCCATAGTTCGAGGACGAGGCCATCCAGTCCAGCTGCCTTTCCGTTTGGAAGGGATTTTATTGAGTGGTTGACTTCGTCTTCTGTAATGTCGGTTTCAAGTTTCTTTGCCTGTTCTGCTGTGATTTCTTTGTCTAAATTCTCCAGGACCTCTTCCGTTTTAGCTATATGTTCGGTTTGATCAGGGAGGTCTCGGTTCTGTAACTCCATATGGTATTCTTTGGCTAGGTTCGCCATGTTACTCGACTTTCTTTCGAGGGTGGGGTTTGTTTGTCCTGGGTGTTTCAAGGCGGCAATGAGATCTCTTGGATTTCTAGTCTTATTCATGTTTATCCAGTATTTGGTGATGGTTTCGCCTTCCAGTGCATATTTTGCAGCGTTTGTATCTCTGATTCTGGTTAGCTTAAGTTCTTCCATTTCTCTGATCTTTTCGTCCAGTGTGGCTGCAAGTTTCATATGGACTTCTGAGTTAGGAAGGGTGGTGTTTTGTGTGGCTTCCAGCTTCTTCTTTAGGTCGTTGATTTTGGTTTGGATCTTGGAGGTTTTCCTCCGGGTTTCATCTCGTATGATTTGGAGTATTTTTTCTTTGAAGAGCCTGTGTTCCGTCTGGGGGTTGGCGTCTTGTGTCCTATGTTCAACGAGGTATTTAAGCTTATCTTCGTATCTCGAGCCCTCTATTTCCAATTTTTTCAGAAGGTTCTCATCGTCAAGTGCTTTGATAGGGATAGCATATCTGCCTTTCCCTATATAAGGGGTCCAAGGGTTAAGGAGCGAGGTAGACACCAGTTTATGGTCTGTTCGTAGTCCGGTTCGGTGTATTTCCCACTCTGTGGCGTATGGGGTTAGATCATCTTTTATGTAGATCCTGTCAATACGTGATTGTGTGTGGTTGTTCTCGACTCTGAAAGTGTATTCTCTCTTAGTGGGGTTCTCTGCCCTCCATCCGTCAATGAGGCTCAGTTTTCTTTTCAGGTCTGTCAAAGCTTCGGTGGCAAGTCTATTATCAGGGTGAGGGGGGTATCTATCGGGGGCCTCTTCGACGAGGTTGAAGTCCCCGAGTAGTACGTTTGGCATTATACTGTTAGGTCTTCTGCATTCTCGTCCTAGGAGATCCCAGAAGTTTCTATTTGCTGTGGTATCGTTTGGGGCATATATTGCTAGACAACGAAGGGGTGTGTTTTCTCCCCATGGTATTTCAATCGAAATCACCCTGCCAGGTATCAATTCATTTGTTACGGTGTCCGCCCAGTTTGTGGTGGCTTTATTTAGTATAATTGCGACTCCTCCTGCATTGTAGTTTGTGGGAGAAATTGATGATATGATGTGCATTTGTCTTTCAAACAAAGATCGGACTTTGTTTGCCAAAGAGGGGGACAAGTGTGTTTCTTGTAGGACCATGACATCGAGTTTGTGCGTGAGCATCAGTTGTCGAATGTGGTGCCATTTTTCTCTCGTTTGCGTGGATCCTCCACCTTTCATATTCAACGAACCAATCTTTAATGCTCCTTTTTGGTGCTTTCCTTTCTTTTTCCTTTTTGGAGGGGAAAGGGAGGGGTTAGGTTGTATTATTTCAGGGGTATTATGGGTCTGACTCTGCATGGGAGTTTCTTGTGGGTCGTTCCTTGGGGTTAGCAAGGACGTCGCTTGTGTAGCTTGGCTATTTGCCCTTCCTTCTGGGGTTAGCAGAAGGGAGATCCTTTGGGGAAGGTCATGTTCCTGTTGTTCGCCGTCGCCTGCCTCCTGATCGCCAGTTTGGATAGGGAGAGTGACGGAAGGCTCTGGCGTCCCCCCGGCAGACCAGGAGTGTGTACCGTTTACCGAAGTGTGCTCCGTGGATCTGTAAGTGTTTGTTAGTATGAGATTCGTAGTCAAAGTCTTACCGATTAGCTGACTGGGCCATGTCGGGGCAGCCCATTACCCTGGGCTCACGGGTTTACGCCGGGGTAGTGTAGTAAAGGGTTCGCTGGCGCTAGCGTGGCCGATTACTTTGGGGTTTATTGGAGATAGTTATGTCTCAGAGGGTCTATTGTGGGTTTGGAGGTTTCAGATTTCTCTGCGTATTTGCGTTGGCTATGTGGTATTGGTGAGGATATTTGGGTACTGAGCAGACTCGCTTGGTCGAATGTACAGGGGAAACGTTTATGGTATTTGATTCGCTGGATTACAGATTCATAGTGATGTTAGTGGTACGTGTCGTATTTAAGTAAAACGATTATAGCGGGGGCCTCGATTGTTCCCTCGACCTCTTCCCCTGCCGTTCGAGGAGCCTTCGCCATTATCTCGCGTCCTCGGGTTGGGGTTACGGCCCCTGCCATTCCCTTGGTTTCTAGTGGCTTGTTGGTTTCTGTCGTATAGTTCTGCCCAGTTTCTAGGTTGTTCGTTGGGCTGGGAGGTGGTAGTAGGTTCGGATCTGGGCCAGCCAGGTATGTCGTGGTATGGGCAAGCGTTATAGTAGTGCCCTAGTCCCTTGCAACCGTCACAGAAGGGGATACGGTGGGGTTCGAGGAAACGTCCAGTACCTGCTCCTCTCGTTCGGATTTCGACCTTCTCGAGTAAGTCCGCGAGGCCAATCGTACCCACGTCATTCATGTTGTTTGGGGGTAGAATCATGTTCCATGCTCAGAGGGTTTTTTGTTTTGCTTGGGAGGGGTTTGTTCGTTTTTGGAGGACTTCGACGAAGTTTATGGTTAGGTTTGCAATGAGGGAGCGGTAGGCGTCAGGGTCGTAGGGGTTAGAGTTTGAGATTACATGTTGGGCTAGGTTCGTGTATTCAGTGTGTGCGAGGGCTGCTTTTATGATGTGGAGGACTTCGTCGTGGTCTTCCTTTTTGTGTTGGAGACCTATTATCGTTCCGGCAAAATGGGTCTTTTGGGGGATGAGGGGGAGGAACCAGCACTTAAAGTCGCGTGTAATGAGTGCTTTGAGGTCGAGCAGGTATCGGCTTTGGTTGGGGGTGATACTGGTAAGGAGTATGTAGTGGGGAATTTCGAAACGTGAGATTTGTGTCGTATTTGAGGCAACAGACATGAATTCGAGCTCAAGGCGGGTTCCTTCGGGCACTACGATGATCTTTCCGACGTTTTCCCGGATCGCGTCAGCCGTTTCTTGCTCGTCGAGGCCTTTGTTATTGGCTCTGTAGAGGAGTATCCATATTGAATGGGGTGGGGCTTCAGCGACGACGGCTAGAGATTTTGCCGAGAGGCAGTGGGTGGGTGGGAATCTATACTCTGTGGAGATCCAGCCTCCCCGTGGTCGTTCCAATCTTACTAACCCTACTCCGTTTACTATCATGCCTGGGGAGTCAGATGGCATCCAGTCATTTAATAGGTTGATGTCGATTTGCATATCGTCGCCGAGGTCATATATAATTTCTGTTACAGTGGCAATGCTAGGGGATCGTGGGGGGTGGAGGTTTGGTTGGTGAAGGTTGTGTGGGTATTGGTGGGGAGAGAAATCCTGTTGACTGTTTGCGTATGGAGGGGGGCCGTTTTCTTCCTCCCATTCGTCAGACGCAGGGAGGGATTGTTCTCTCTCAGACTGTACGATTGTGTCCACCATGGAGACTCCGTCATGGTCTTCGTCCATGGGTGAGACGGGTGGGAGGTAGTTTCGTGTTCCGGAGCTGGCACGGGAGTGCGATGTCGCCGGGTAGTTACGTCTATTCCTCAAAGGGAACCCGGGGTTGGAATAATGACTTGTAGAGGTGCCTGGGCGCAGGATAGTCCTTTGTCTCGGGTGCGGGGTTGGGGTTGTGGGGGAGCCCGATGAAGTCTGGTATTGACTTGTTTGTCTACGGTTTTGAGGGGGTAGTGGTATCTGGTACGTTTTGACGGACGTTGGTCTGGGGGGGCTTCCTGTGTTGCGGTTTATTGCCGTGATAGCCGCTAGGAGTTCCTGAAGGCGCATCGTCTGCTCGTTGAATTCCGTTTCAGTTCCGCTGAAGGCCGGTTTGAGTTTTATGTGGGATTCCAGGACCTTTTCGATGTCATTAGCGGATGGGAGCTTGGACAGTATGTCCGGGTTGTTTGGGGCTAGGACACTAGAGGTGGCGTCACCGTTGTGTACAGGGAGGGGGGTAGGTGGGTCTCGTGGTCTGGGGCTACCAGATGTGGTGGGTGGTATGGTGGGGGAGGGGGGGTTGGACTCATGTGCGGACGGAGCATGTTGGACATGCGACGTCAATTCGCGAGCTAACGTTAAGCGTAGTGGGGTTCGTAGAGGAGGGTTTGACATGTTTGTATTCTTTTTGGTTATTTTTGTGGGTGCTGCAGGAGATTCGGGGGCTTTACGTTTGTTTGGGTTGTCGTTTGAATGTAAATCGCCGTCCGAGAAACTAGGTGTTTGTTTCGTGTGGAGATTCAGGCTGAGAGTATGTTCACGTCCTTTACCCTTTTCAGCAGCGGTGAAGCGGGGCGAGGAGTGGGTAACAGACGGAGCTGGGCTAGCAAACTGGGCGAAGGGATCGGACGAGATGGAGGACAGTTCGTCTTGTTGCGAGGAGGGGTGGTTGGTTCCTTCGTTCACTTCGTTTACTATGTTGATAATTAGGTGCGGTCGGGGTTAGAGGCGTAGGCTTACATTCTATTGCTTCATCTCTCGAGGAGGAAGCGATAGCCGCTTTAGCTGCTGCTTTTGCTGCTGCTTGTCGCGCTTTCTTTGCTTTTTTGGCTTGTTTTTTATCGAGAGTTTTGGCCTGTGGAGAGGCGTCTGAGATCAACGGAATTTCCACGGGAGAGGTTTGATTGTCAGTCGGGCTACTGGCGTTGGTCACTTGGTTTTGCACATCGGTAGTCGTGACGGTGTTGGGTTCCTGGTTCTCGTGGGGCAAAGGGCTAGGCAAGGTGCTTTGTGGAGTTAGTTGTGTGGATTCGCTAGTGCGTTTGTAATACCTCTTTGCCGTCATTTTTGCTTGTACGAGGCGTCTGGGAGGGGGGATACGTATAATGGGTTTATACGTTTCTTTTACTGGGCTTGTGCTACGTGAGCCGGCTGGGGAGGCGGCTTTAGAGGCGTAGGAGGGTTGGGGGGAGCTGGCTTGCATGTTGGGTTGTGAAGCAGGAGTGGAAGTCAGTTTGGGGGTTGTAGGTTTGCTCGACTGGCTACATTTCTTAAGTGTCTTCGTCGTTACCACGGTTAGCTTCTTGTCAATTTATCGGGCTCGTTTTCGAGCTTAAAATCGGGTAGATCGCATTTGGGGAGAAAGGATACGGTGGCAGTAGTTGGACGTGTGATGGGTGAGTTTAAAAGATTTATTTACGTGGAAGTAATCGTTGTTATTTTGGGGGGTTGTTTGGTTCCTACTTCATGTTTGTAATTATTTAAAACCCTTGCACTATTAGAACGTATTGATCCATCACTCCATCAGGATCTAGGCCTCGCCTTGTGGAGTGATTGATAAACCTCCTGCCCTGGTTCCTTGTGCAAGTTTCGTCGTCCGTGAAGATGATTGTTGGGGATACTTCAATGCCGGATGTTATCATCGTCGTTTTGTCAATGTGGCGAAGTAGAGAGTCGACTGTGGTGGATACGAAGCCGACGGGGATGCGAAGGAGGATTTCGCAGTTTCTCGAGCTCCACGTTTTAATCAATAGAAAGAATGGGGAGTCTGGGTCTATAATTGAGAGGGCACGTAGTCTCATGTAGACCTGTTTATCTCCTTCCTGGTTGTAAATTTTAAGGATGAAGGTGTCTCCGTAACGGAGTTGATATTGATCGCTTCCGTCACGTGCGGTACCAAGGTGGATAGGGTCGGAAACGGAGAAGACCGACCACTCTTCCAGGCCAAGGTCCCTGCTGGTGTTGGACTTTGACCACATCGCTGTGATGTGGATGTCCCTCATGTTGTGGTGGGGTGGGGGGTGGGACGCTAGGGCGTCGGCGGGGATGGGGATGGGGAGGGGGGTGGGTGGGCTGTGGAAGGCATTGAGCATTAGCGTTTCCCCTTCCTCTATCTCTATCTGTCGTTCTCCTGGTTGGGGGAGGGCGGAGTAGGGCGGCGTTGGTATGTCGACTGGGGGCATAGGAGGTGCGTAAAGTTTTGGGTCGATTCTGCGCGGTTTATATTCATGTTCGGCTTTTAGCGAGGTCTACTCCTTGGGATGGCATATGGTGAGTATACTTCATCTTCTTTAGATGAGCTGGGTTCGATTACGTTTTTAGCGGGGTATGGGCTGGTATATATTGGCTGACAGCATAAGGCATATGGGCCCAAGTCGTTATTTATTATTGGGCAAGGTATATTCTGGTACGGTGCATATGTGCGGGGGGGCTAGGTTGAGTGGGAAGGGTTCCAGTATGTTTCGCTATGCGAGGGTTTATTTATTTCTCATGTGGTTCTCACGGTATGTTCGTTTCCGGTTCGCCGCTATTCCTTGGTATTTATTTTCTATTGTCAGGGTCGCGTATCTCATGTAGCTTGTATGCGTTCCTTATCAATCCAACTATGTCTATGTCCGTTATAGCATGGGGAACGTGGTAAGATTGAATAGTGTAGTTCGAGATCTTCGCCCGTTAACCTATCATTTTATGAGACGTGTTCTGATGGCGTTGTTCGTTTTTATTGTGCTTCAGACTTTATCTGGGTTTCATCGTAGTCAATACATCCTTTCCATATGGTGTGTATGCGAAGGTGGGGGCTGCTGCTGTTTTGTGGATGTTTGACTTTTGTTCTAAATATTCGGGTGATCGTTTTTAGTTCGACGTTTTCGTTGGTCTTGTCAATTAGTTCTGGATCTCAGTTACTTTCGGTCTACTGATTAGATCCGGTTGAGATTCACACGGTTCAATTTCGTTTCCAGTGGCAGGAAGGGGCGTTCCGTTATCGTGGATATCGTTCCTGCTGGTTATCGTGAAGTAATCATTCATTGGTTGCCAGCTATTATAGGGTTGTGGTGTTACGGTTCGGTAGTATTTGTATGGGTGTTTGCGACTTTTGTGTGTGTGATCCGTTATGACTTACTTGACATGGTTTAGGGTAGATTGTGTGTTCCCAAGATCCTGGTTATTCGGACGAAGGTCACAAGTTTCGTTCATGGGTTGGGTAGCGTTTGGTGTGCATTACGGTTATGCGCATTCAGTGTGATACTTATTGCCTGTTCCTTTGTTTATGTATTGGGTTTCGGTTTGAGCCACATGGGTTGGTTTGTGTTGTGGGAAATCTGTCATGTGGTGGGTATTCTCACGGTTGAATTTGTGGTGTCGTGCTTCACATCTCAGGTTAGTTATTTGCGAAGGGGAGAGGATGCGGAGTAGGGTGGTTGAGTTATTGCTGTGTATCGTTATGTGGTTATGCAGATGTAGCGTGTAGGGGTGGTGTCCTGTTACTCTTTCTTATCTCGTGTCGTTTGGTGACTACTTCTTTGTTGTTGCGTTGTCTTCTTATCTCGTTTTACTTCTACGTATTTGACGAGTATTCGGGGGGTAAGAGAGGGGGGGGCTCCTTAGTGCTTGTTAGGCATAGATAAGTGTTATAATGTTTCGTTTTCCTCTCTGGAGAACGAGTTGCGAGGCTGGTTAGGCCTGGCACAGCCACAACATGGTGGTGGTATCGGATCAAGGAAGCCCCTGCGATTTGATACTTGAGGCGAAGTAAATGTAATCCACTCTGACATGATCCTCATTTGCACTGGTCAAAATGTTCTCCTTCCAGATTCACCGTTTCCGATGCCAGCCACCTTAACCATCGATCTCGAAACAGGGAAAATAATTGACATAGTTTACGGTTATCAATCCATACATCCGGATGACCCACTAATATCTGTTCAGTGGCTTGATGCTGGAGAGAAATATGTCCTCCCTGGCCTTGTAGAGTATGTTTCATCGACATTATCCCATCGAATAAGTCTTCATGAATATTTGTTCATCAGTGCACATGTCCATCTCAATGAACCTGGTCGTACTGATTGGGAAGGCTTCCTGACGGGCACCAAGGCTGCCATCTCTGGGGGAGTTACTACTGTCGTGGACATGCCGCTCAATTCAATCCCACCGACTACTACCACTGAACACTTGAATCTCAAGCGCAAAGCTGCCCAGAATCAGTGTTACTCTGATGTTGCATTTTGGGGAGGTGTCATCCCGGGCAATCAGGTTGGTTTGATCTTTGAGACTCAACCCTAAATATCAATCTTCAAAGCGAATATACAGCGTGATCTCAAACCTCTCCTTGCAGCAGGTGTCAAAGGCTTCAAATGTTTCTTGATAGAAAGTGGAGTTGAAGTATGTCTTTGGACAAATCCTGATGTGATCCTAGGTAACCCCTGACATCACATAGGAATTCCCGTGTGTATCAGTGCATGACCTTGAGCTTGCGATGCGTGAAATACAGGTAAGTAGATTATTTGCATGCCATTAACGCCACACGTTGCCAATCTTGATTCCTTGAAATGTCAGGATACCTCTACTGTTCTTCTTTTCCATGCCGAGCTGGGCTCGACGGAACCTCCAAACCATGACGCTGTCACCAATCGCTTATATTCGACTTTCCTGGATTCGCGACCCCAGAAGCTCGAGACTGACGCTGTTTCCCTCATTATCTCTCTACAAGCTAATCATCCAACGCTGAGATGCCACATCGTACATTTATCTGCTTCGTCAGCCTTGCCCTTCATACGATCTGCTAGGAAATCTGGGCTGCCTCTGACTGTAGAAACGTGTTTTCATTATCTGTGCATATCTGCTGGGGATATACCTGATGGTCATCCTGAGTTCAAGTGTTGTCCTCCAGTTCGTGAAGCTGAGAACCAAGACCTACTCTGGGACGGTCTGAAAGAAGGCTTAATCGACTTCGTCGTTTCCGATCACAGTCCTTGTGTCGCCGAATTGAAGAAGCTTGACGAAAAAGATATCATGGGTGCATGGGGTGGCATCAGTACATTGGGTTTGGGCCTCAGCCTTCTTTGGACTGAAGGGCAACGAAGGGGGGTCACGATTGCTCACATCATGAGTTGGACTAGTTTAAAACCAGCCCAACACGCTGGTCTTGCTCATCTGAAGGGTCAGCTAAAAGTTGGGCTTGATGGCGACTTCATAATTTGGAACCCTGAAACAGAATTTGTGGTCGGTATCATTGGTTATCGTGCGCTCTGTAATCGAATTAACTTTATTCCAATCAGGTTACAAGAGATTCTCTGAAATTCAAAAATCCGATCTCCCCGTATGTGGGGATGAAGCTTCGAGGACAAGTGGAAAAAACCTACCTTCGAGGAAGATTGGTGTATGATTCCAGCACAGCTAGAACATCTCTGATTGGCCAAGTGCTTTGAGGCTCGACCTCACTGCTTCATAATGCCTTCGGGCGCTAGATCTACTATATCGCTAGACAAGAATACCCACAAGTTGCCCGCAGATTTCAGGGGATTTGGTTTATTAATATTATAAGATCAGAGCAATTAATGAGACTGTGTCTTGATTTGGTCCCTTTTGAGACCTGTGCGCACCTCAATGCACACTTAGTATGAAACGTTCCGGCCGCATGCGCGCCTTGCTCTTGTACTTGTGAAATATCTTTCACTACGTGGATAACAACATTTCTTCCTCACCTCAATCGACCAGTACTAGTAATCGAATGCATCAAGCCCTATTTCTCACTCTTTGTGGCTTCCTGTTCGGTTGCCTTCAAATTCTCGCATATATCCCAGCTCAACCCACCAATTCTACACAAGAAGCCATTGACGGCGGCCTGAATGTCACTGATATTTCAAAATTGTATCTGAGGTGGTACCCCAATGGGTCAGTTGCAATTGACGATGCAGAATTCCCAGACGTCTACTTAAGCGATGATCTCATGTTCCTTACAGTTACTACTCTCAAAATATCTCATACCAACTTGCAGGATACGGCAGTCAAGGCATTAGCGAAGTAAGTATGTATTTTTTGTCTTTGCAGATTGCTTATTTTTGACCTTCTTCAGGGAGCCTTAGTACATTTCTCCGAGGCAAAAGTAAGCAATTCAACACCGCCCAGTTCGTTTACCGTCCAACTTCACTTTTACAATGGAATCTCAATCTAATTTTGCAGCAACGACTCCATGGATTGCGATGGTCTCATGCGATTTCAATGCTACCAATGCTTCTCAAGAAGAGGATGTGTTCACACTTGCTCGTGATAAGGGTGCAGTCGCCGCAGTGAGTCCTTCTCGACCAGATATTTCGACGCCATCATTGAAATCCATTCAAAGCTTCTATACTCAGAATATTCCTTTGCCTGTGTTATCAATCCTGAGTATGCGGACCCAGAGACATTCGACCAAGTTTTCGATATATTCTCCACGCAAAGTTTGACCAGTGCGTCTCTCATACAATACCAGTTTGGTCAATTTGGCTTGCAGAACGAAACCTTATATGGTGTCTACGACTCTCAGCGCCTGAACGACTCAGCTTCCATCATAAATACTACCTTGCAAAACGGTTCACCTCCTGCTCCGGGTTATTTGTTTGCGATTCTCCAGGCCTATAATTCAACTGTCCACGTCGACGATCCTACAACATCCAATGGTTCCACTAGCACTCCACCGCCGAAGAAGCAGAACACAAATCTTGCAATGTAAGTGCTTCCCCTCGTACCCGACATTCTTACCCATCTTACATCTTTCAGGATCATTCTTTATGCCATCACAGGTTGTGTCTCAGCGTTGTTCTGCATCGTCATAATCACTGGGGCACGTAACTCAACCTTCAATCATACCCGCATTCTGACCTTCTCAATAGGCAGTCAGGGCCATACGACACCCAGAACGTTATGGACCACGAACGAGGGGAAGAGGCACTGCCGGGCAAAGCCGTGCTCATGGTTTGACCCGCGCTATACTTGATACTTTCCCTGTTGTCAAGTTCGGGAGTGATCCTATGGCATCTCCTTCACCGTCCGAGCTTGAATCTCAGAATACATCCGCAAAATACGAGAATCCACACAAACAACCAAATGCCCCTACTATGGAGTTGAAGGAATCAGAGTTTGTTCGTATGGGTGACCTGGAGAATTTGCCACCAAAGGCATCAGCCACAATCGATACAGTCGAACACATCGATACCAGCTCGAATGATGAATCAGGCCCACCTGATATCATCCACTGTCGTGTTTCCCGACCAACGCAACCTCAATCATTGGGCGAAGGATCCTCACGGAAACTCGAGCGTATGCCAAACGAAGTTGTACCTTCCTCAATTGGAAAAGAAACCTGTCCCATATGTATTATGGATTTCGCTGAAGGGGACGATCTTCGTGTTCTACCATGCGAAGGCAAGCATCGCTTCCACCAGGCCTGCGTAGATCCCTGGTTGTTAGAACTGTCCAGTTCTTGCCCTTTATGTCGGGAAGGTAACCTTGAAAAGATCCAACCGACTTCAAACAAACTAATATCAACTCCTTTGTTGTCAGATTTTCTCGCTCTCGAAAACATCATCTCAGGTGCTTCTCTCGAGTCTCAGACTGACGATGAAGAAGACCTCGGCCATGATGTTTCACCTCGAAACCGCTTTTCCCGATATCTTCGTTTTGCAACACGGCGACATCGTCAACATGATTCTTCTGGTCAGAATTCTCGATCCTGAAGTACATTCTTAGACTATGTATCATATGGGACTGCTGCAGTCATTGACCACATCTGGTATGGACGGCTCAATAATGCCACTTATGTTTCTTAGTTTCCATATTTTGATTATATGAGGCTCCATTCTAAAATCTGTGTGCGATCATGCAATGAGATCGTCCAGCTTCAATATACCTTGCAACCTCTTGCGTTCAATGCACGAACCATGTCATCTGCAGTTATAACCCAAATCTAGCCAACCGCCTTTTCCGCAGTTCATCGACACTCACAGTCCCGGACTCGTCGATTTTTTTGGATTCTTCTGAGCGAGCCGAATCTTCATCGTCCGTATTTTCGGCCATATCTTGCTGATCGGTACTTTGTGGAGGGATGCGAACACTGGAAGCAAGCATTGGAGCAGGCCGAGAAGGTGCTGGTTGCACAGGTAACTCGGGAAACTCCCAACCGTCTGGAACATGCTCCAAAGAGGCTTTGAGAGCCGCCTGCAATTCTAGATCGTCGTCATCATACACCCTGTTGGATCCCTGCCCAACAAAGGTGTCATTATCCAGTGAAGAGGTGGATTCCGGCCGTGTTAGATCCACGATGGCGTCATCGCGGTGATCATTAGCTAGTTTTTCACTTTCTGCGATGGCGACGCGAAGTTGTTCGGCTTCCTCCTCCTCCGCTCTCTGTTGTCTTTGCCGTCTTGCTTCGACAACCGCCGCATCCTCCTCGTTCATTGAACCATCTTCCCATAATTCTCGCTGAGCAAGCTCTTGATGAGCCCTCATGCGTTGAAGCATCAACTGACTACGGGCCATGCTCGCTGCAACTGGATCTCCTTCTACCTGTGATCCTGCCTCGTCATCTTCTTCGTCCTCTGCGGCTGTCAATACAGGGAGTTCAGGGTGATTGATCGAGTCATCAGGGGGTAGTGACATGAACGACCGAGCCAGTGGGGGCGGGGCTTGATGTACAGAACCACCTGTGGTGTGATTGTTCATAAGAGACTCGTGCAAAATTGCCTGGAGCTCGTAGTCCTCGTCTTCCAGGCCATCAGATGGGTGTGATATGTTGGCGGATGCGGATCGGCCTGACGACGATGGCTCAGGAAGAGTGGATGCAATCTCATCGGCAGCGGTGCGTGGTAATGCGAGAGGGGCTGATGGATCCACTTGCGTAACCGCAAAGACCGAATAGCCTATTTAGATGGAATATTGAAGTGAAGTGTAAAAGTTGGTCAAAATAGATAAGGCACCTTCAGCCTCTGCTTGTTGCAACACCATGGTCAGATAAAGTTTTCCGACCCATTGAGGCTCAGGAAGAAAAGAATTAAGATTGAACCAGTGTCCGTCACCAATGTCATCATTCATATTGGACTCTGCATGACCAAAGCGCCGAAGAGTGTACCAATGTTGTTCAAGATTCAAGATGAACGCAAGCTGGGTGCTGAAGAACCAATTGATTGAGATATGTATTGTAAATCATGAAAAAAAAAAAACTCACTGGGGATGATTCTGATAAGGGCGCATGTCTTCTCCACGCCATCGAGTAAGACTACGATGAGGGTTACCTGTTGATCCCATCCAGAGCTCGAAAATCGTTCACCTGAGTCCCCAAACTGATAAAGCATTTTCCAGAACTTGGATAGAGAAGAAACCTGGATTGAAAAAAAAATGTAAGCCATGGTTAAGGCGCATGGAGCCTGACTGACCTGTATCATCCATGTTTGTGCTACCTGAGTGTGCGTCATCATAGGTGTGTTCAAGGGCATCAAGATTATGGGCTATATCTGAGAGATCGGGTGCAGTAAACTAGATTTCCAGGTAAGCTTACTTTTATTGCTTGGAAATTGACTCTCACATAATTTCCCTCTTATAGGTAGTCAATATACGATGGAGAATTTAAAGAAGTGAGAGAAACGCACGTAAAAGGTTATTCAGGGCATGTTGAGCACATAACATGGAACCAGGTTGTTGTTTTTCATGGTAAATGGATGGAATGAGATTATGAAAGACATCCATCGCGTTGAAGGTGAAAGGTATGGTCGAAGGAGTTGGTGTCAATTTAATTGCGCGTACCCCACGTGATCACATACAAGCACTTCGTCTTCAATCACTGTCAGCTTTCTTTCTGTTCTCAAATCCCACCGCATGTTTTTCGTGTGAAAAGGCATCCAGGAAAGATGTGCATGCGTTGCTGTTGTCTTGCATCCTGACCATCTACTCATCTACTTCCGTCCTTCTTGACCTGGTACGTCTTCTTTTCAATATAATTTCATGCCAGGCTTACTCATATGTAGGCATCTCGTTCCCACTGCAAGTTTTTATTAAGGGCAAGGCATCTCGAACAAGAATTTGCAGATCATGCATCTTGGGTATATCTCTCTCTTGTCACTTTGTCTTCTTGTACCTCATGCTTATTCCCGAGCTCCCTCTGGTCCTTGGGATGAGTTCAATTATGCCCCAACCAACCGGATTGTCGGGCCAAAGCGGGTGTATTCCGTTGGCGGGACTGTTCATTCTCCAGAACAACTGGTTCCTCCCCTCGATGGTCCTGCCACAATTGGCGGTAGCGGATCGTATATCGTTTTGGACTTTGGGCAAGAAGTACATAACTAGCTTGATTTTGTGCCATGTGCGATCTCATCTTCATGTTAGGTTGGCGGCGTGATTTCGTTGACGGTCGAAACGGCGACGCCAGGATCGTCGCTATCACTCTCGTTTACAGAGTCTTCTGAATTCATTAGCCCCTTACGCTCGGATGACTCATGTCGTTCCGTGCCCACTATGGACTCGGATGGCGTACAGTTCTTCTCCTCGCTGCGTCCTCCACAAATCATTACCCAAGCTATCGGAGAACAGAGAGGCGGCTTTCGGTACCTCACTATCACATCGACCAATGATGAATCTGTGATCATCTCAAACGTTTCCGTCTATACGACTTGGATGCCCCACTGGGACGATCTAAGGGCATACAATGGATACTTTTTTGTTCGTGATCCGGTCTTTCACGATCCCGACTTTTTGACGAAACTCTGGTATGCTGGAGCGTACACGGTCCAGACAAATACCATTGATTCCCATCAAGCTCGTCAGCAACCGTGCCCTGACCCCACCGGTACGCTTTTGCTATTTTTTCTTCGAGACACAAGATGGGAAACATTCAAAGGATGGGCAAATAACGCATCTGGTGGTCCTGTGGACGGGCCAATTCTTGTTGATGGTGCCAAAAGAGACAGGTTTGTCCCATACGTTGATGTCATGGTGGTGTTTCATGCTAACAACCGTCAAGAAATATCTGGCCTGGCAAGGATTTTCTGCTTTTCTGTGCTTTGAGTTATCTGAACTGGGGCTGCAGGAGATATGGGGATATCCTCCCACACAGAGTTGGTCGCACTGAACGACCTACTACCAACGAAAAATTCGTTGATAGTCATGTTCTCGACACAGGACCCCGCCACTGGCTCCCTCCAATACTCAGGACCACCAATTAATGCTAAAGGTAGTGATACATACATTGGATGGTCTTTGATTGGCGCCCACAGTTATTATATGTATACGGGAGACCTTGACTTCATTCGATTCATCTGGGCGAACTATACGAAGGCTCTAACCTTTTTAGAGGGTCAGGTGGATTCGACAGGGCTGATGAACGTTCCCCAGTCATTCTCCAATGATTGGGGACGTGATAATGGTCAAGGATACAATTCCGCAGCCAACGCGATTCTGTATCAGGCAAATATCTTTCAGGTTGATGGATCCGATGCTAATGGAGTCTTTCAAGGCACTCGTCACCGCTGCAGACCTGGCAACACACCTTGGTTTCACGAAGTTGGCTGCCACATATGCAATCAACGCGACAGCATTGAAGGTTACTTACAACCGACTGTTGTGGGACAATGTGATCGGCTTGTTCAGGGACAATCCCACGTCGACATTGCACCCTCAAGACGGCAATTCTTTGGCTGTGCTCTTCAACGTCACCAATAATACGACACAAAACGCTGCAATCAGTAGGGGTTTGACCAGTTTATGGACTGACATCGGACCATTAAGCCCAGAACTCAACGATACGATCATCCCGTTCGTGGGAGGTTTTGAGGTACGTCTCAGCCTTTTCTTTCTTATTTAGGCCATGGATGAGAAGACTCTCGGATCAGATCCAAGCACATTTTATTGCAGGGCAAGGTGAAAGAGCCTTAGATCTATTACGCAGAGGTAAGAACTCCAAATGTACTTACATGGCCATACTGATATTCATTCAGAGGTGAGGAATCACGATATCAGGCGAAAATTTGTACGGCAAATGACATCGGTATTCTTTAGTGGGGATATATGCTTTACACTAATCTCTCAGTGCAATCTACTCTTTTAGAGGGGTTCACACGCAATGGGTCTCTGGGGTATGTCTAGGTTTTGCCGAGATATATCAACACTTAACTGTGTACAGGTATCGTGCAGCTGCTGGGTATCACTTTGATCATTCATATACCAGTCATAGTCATGGCTGGGCGACTGGTCCTACTCCAGCCTTAACATTCTATGTGCTTGGTTTAAAGATCACATCTCCGCAAGGCGCAAAGTGGTCTGTAGCACCTGTTTTAAGCGGTCTAGATGCAGCAGAAGGCGGATTTACTACCAGTCTGGGCTGGTTTGGAGTGAAATGGGGCATGATAGGTGCAAACTTTGTAATATCTGTGGATGTACCAGTGGGGACCGAGGGAACTATTCAGTTCCCTCGTACAGGGCCTATTCAGGAAACTGGGCAGCAAGTGGCACATACCAATGGTTTGGTGAAAGTAGCTGGCGGGAAACATACATTAACACAGTTTTTATGAGATTCCAGATTGTTCAAAGGTTGTTTAAATGGAACCAGCATTTTGCTTGAAGATTCAACAAGGCCAAATAAATTTCTTCGCTCACCTCGGCTGACGTGACACTGTACTACAATACTCGCTCAAATCCCATTCGTCTTCTACGATTTTACGTTCGCTTTGGATGTTTCGTGCCGTTGTGCTTGCTTTTCTAGCTCTTATCATCCCAACGTCTACTTATGCTCAAAATGAAGCGAAATTTGACTGTCGCTTGACCACAGGTGGTGCGAGGTTCGATCTGACATCACTTGCTGGAGAACACAACGCAAGCCGCAAGCGCGAGACGCCACCTACGTCCACGGTTGACCTTCTCAGATTTAATCTTTGCGCAGATCTTAAAAAGCAAGAGGATGCGGCGGATAGCGATCAGGTGGGCGTCATGTCTTCTCTGTGCTACCTTTCAATGACGCAAACACAGTGTCCAAGCGGTACACGAGCATGTCTAACGCAAATAAATAGTAAACCAGATGAGAAGGATAGAGTCATATCTGTCATTTCATTAATGTCGGGCTCGACACAGAACTTGGCATTCGAACTCGGAACAGCTTGTGGGTTGGCTACTTTCCGAGACACCGTTTACCACTAACTCCTTACATTAGCTCAAAAATCAATCAAGATCACTTCAACTGGCACTGAATACCCCCATCCCACTAATTCCACACCAATCCATCAACTGCTCACTCTGACTTTACTATGTACGACTGAGGAGGCGGCCTCTGAACCTATATTCAAATCATATGACGGCTCTCAAGTGGTAGTAGATTGGAGCACACCTGCAGGTTGTCCCATAGAAGGAGAAAGTGACGAGAAAAATGGTGATGACAAGCCTGACAATACGCCGCATGACGACGAACAAACAAGATACACTGGAAGCGGCATTGGCTGGTTTTTCCTGGTGTATGTCTCCATTCAGCTGTATCCGTATCTCATCTCATAAGCATATTTCAGAGTTCTGATTGCCTTCGCTGCGTATTTCGGGCTCGGCGCGTATTACAATTATACAAATTATGGCGCTCGTGGTGCAGATCTTTTACCGTGCGTGCATTTCTTTTTTCCCCCTTACTTGTCTGATCTCTGCGCTTAGGCACAGGGATTTCTGGAAGGAAGTACCGTATATGTTACGAGATGTTATTGGACACCTCTGCTCATCTGTTCGTCCACGGCGTTCAACAAATCGTGGTTACATTGCAGTGTAATCTTAGACATTGATAGCTTAGCATAATATTAATACCCTCAACTATTGAAACTGGAGATATAATACCTTCGACAGTTAAGAGAACCGACTCAGGGGAGCACTGTGGAAATGATACTTACAAGTAAAGCTTGCGCGTGAACGTTTGAACCGTGACCTATTACAAGTAATTGAAATCTGTTGAAGCAAACACTGCTTCGCTTACGCTCACACCACACCCTCGAAAGATGGCAAAAAAAACCAAGAAGTGGTACGTCGTGATAGTTGGTAAACGCCCCGGTGTCTACGATACTTGGTGAGATACCTTTTAGTTTTCAGACTGAAGTCCCAAATTTGATCATACATACTTCACAGGTCAGAGGCATCTCTCCTTGTGAGTAATGTTTCTGGCGCAATTCACGAAAGTTTCAACACCGAGGAGGAAGCTCTGCGGACGTTTTTACGAGCAAGAGACCATGGAGCAACTAAGACTGTAGGAATTAAGGATGAGGCGAACCACCGTCCAAGGACCGAGGGTGTTCGGGCTTCACCCACGGTGAAGAGCTCGCAGAGAGTGCTGGAAACGCCTCAATCTTTGCGATCTCCTCTACCAGTGAAGCAGGAAAGCCAGGCTGAAGCCCGTGCGCCCTCGACAAGTTCATGTAACAACGACTGGTATAAACATGAACTGGAATCTCCTAGGAACGGGCCTCGTGTGGCAGTTCGAATGCCACCAGACCTTCTATCATATCCCAGTGATACCGACGACGAACCCTTTATAGTACCACCAAAGTCGTTCCATACCCAGCCTGAAGACCTTCCAGACATAGCTTCATTGAACATAACTCCAACCAAAGCACCACAATCCTCAACCACCCAACAATCAACCTCTTTTAGTTCAGTTTCAAGAGTTCAACCAACTCTAAGCTCTTCTAATAGCACTTCAAAATTCTCTACACGTAATGGTTTCTCCTCAAATGAACAGCGAGTCCATCTTGGGCCATCGTCTGACCTCTGCATGTGTCCCAACTGTGGAATCTCCCTTGACAATTTTGGATCCATGAACGCTGCGAGGAAAGTATCTATCCCAGTCGATCCTCGCTCTCCTTTGAAACAAAATGGATCAATCAGTATGCAGGACAGGTTCGTCTTTTTGGTGACTCTAGACTAGTACCATCCCTCATTGATGCTCTCAAGTGAAAACAGAGGACGGCCTTCCCCTGATGTGAGAGCGCAGGGAACAATGAGCATACTTTTTTCGCCTTGACTCGTCGTCTACTTGATAAAGTGCTGTAAATAAAGGCTCAGATCAATCTTCATGTACATTCCTTCCTCTTCATCGAACAACTTAGAATGTACAACTCTCTCGATTCCTCAGAAATTCTTTTCCTTACAAGTGGATCTCGACTTATGTCAGAGTCCCCGATAATACCCTCATCCTCTTCATCACGCACTGGTCTGGGTGGAGAGGATCTCTCCCTATCAGAGCTTTCTGTAATTGATAGAACGCCAGTACCAAGCAAACCATTCAGTCTTCTTGCACCAGCCAGGGATCTGTCGCTCACACAGCCGAATGATTCCCAACACCCAGATGACTTGTCTCACACAGAGGATGTGGATGATAACCACGTCGAACAGGACGGACGACGCGCTGCGAAGCAGCGAGAGGATAAGCTTCAAAGCGACATCTTCATATTGAAGAAACTCAATGCCTCTTTTGCTATATTCAATGAAGCACTGCAGGACACAGGTTCCGCAAATGAAGTATTACACCGTTTTTTCAGTGTCACACATTTACTGAATACGACTATGTTCTTATGCAGCGTATCGCAATGCAGCTCGAACAGACAGATGCCCTCCTCAACAAATACATCAACATTCTTTCCAAGTCTGAGGAGTTTACACGATTGATTTTCGATCAACAATGGCAAGGAGCAGATGCGGTGAGTTCTATCTAAATGTGTTGCGATCTGGTCATCACGTCTCCGGCTCTTTCATAGGATGAAGAGGCGTTTGAATTAGAAAAAAAGGCAGCTTTGGAGCGGGCTCGCGTGGAGGCTGAGGAGAAAGAGGCCACAAGACGACAAGAGGAAGAACGACGTCAACGAGATGAACAAGAACGGAGCGAAAGAGAGAAAGAACGCCTAGAACATGAGAACAAGCAAAAACTTGCAGCAGGAACTCGTGGCAGCGGTAGAGGAGTACGCGGTACTCGGGCATCCATGCGCGGCACTGGTGTGGGACGGGGTACAACAAGGGCAGGTCATTGCAAAATCCTTCCATTGTGTATCTACAAGACTCAACTCTTCGCAGCACCCAGCGGAACGTCAACGCGTGGTCGACAGACAAAAACATCCACTACGGGACCAGTTCCTTCTAAGCTTCCAATGCCCAGTCAAATTGGAGCACGCACTGCATCTGCAAGCTCATCTGGCATGAACAGATAGATAGATAAGTTCAAATGATAATCGACGGAATCCTGCCAGCCCATTTGCTTCTCGGCGTCAAGGGTCATTTGGTCATTAATATATGTACTGTATCGTTATACGTTGTTACAAGTGTGCAACGTTTGATGTGAATATTCTATGATTCAACGATCTTCGTCCGAGGTTGCGTCTGGATCCCCTGTCACTATCGAGAAAGCGGGGCTCCAATTTCCAGAGTCTCCAAAAACTACGAAATCAATAAGTAAATAAATCCAGATCCGTATGCAATACCAAGAATACTCACGGACAACACGGTAGTCGTCGCCTGGATCAACATTTGGTACTGTTACATTCATGGAGCCAGCCATGATGTCAAAAGTGGCCAAGGTTACTTGAAGGACAGACGTCAGGCATATCAAGTTTTAAAATAATATTACTAGTTGGCTTACTGGGGAGTATTCTGTCGCCTTTCATAAGGCTTAATTTGCCATTTCTGTTAGTTATGTTGTTTGAAGGCGATGTCACATTCCTGATAACACTGTGAGCGGAGAGTCGACGAGTTGGACAAGTTCACAAGAAATCACAGACCAGGTAACGGTTTGGTTTGTGTTGATAGGCCATTGATCACCTAGAACAGGCGAAAGAATATTGGGAATGAAAACATCTCGTCGAGAGAGTGGAAGTGCAGACACAAAGAAACTAGTGAGGATGAAGGGTGTCGTGACGGTCGTAAATTTCATCGCTATAGTCGTGAGTGGGGTTTTGATATTAAACCGTTAAACCACATGAACTTTTATATGTTCAAAGATAAATGGGCTGTGCATAGATCACTGAACAAAACATGATGGAGGCTCTGGAGAACAGCTTAGTATCATGACAACGTTGTCTAGTGCATCCATAAGATGAAGCGAAAGGGCCAAAAAACCGCAGCGCCGCCAGTTCAGATATTTCCAAGTTTAAGGGTTGAACGAGAAAAAAGACTGTGGGAAAAATAATTTCATAACTTTTCAATTTGACTAGCATGGCTTCAAAACGCAAACGCGCGGAGGCGGTCGAAGACGAAAACTATCTTGAAGTACCCGCTCTTCACGATTCATCCGATGATGAGGTCGACATCTCCAATGCTCTCTCTGGAAAAAGAACGAAAATCGTACCTGATGATTCTGAGGATGAAGATGACTTCAACAATTTTTTACAAGCTACCACAGCAAAAAGAGACATAAGGACCGGAACAGATGTAGTAAAGCAAGCCAAGGGAAAAGGGAAGGTTGTGAAGGGAGAAGTCGGCGGAGGTAGTTTTCAGAGCATGGGCAAGTGGCTCCATATGTCCTCTAACCTCAAAGTGCTAATTATTGAAGGTCTAAAGGACTCCATCCCTCCCTTTTGCGCTCTTTAACTCTTCAAGGATACAGAATACCAACTCCTATACAGCGTCTGACAATACCGGCACTACTTGCCAATCCTCCTCGAGATCTTGTCGGTATGGCGCGTACAGGATCTGGTAAATCACTAGCATACATGATTCCTCTCGTCCAAAGATTAGGCGGTCGACATGCTACCACATTCGGTGCTCGTGCTTTGATTCTACTGCCCACTCGAGAACTTGCACTTCAAATCCTCAAAGTTGGGAAAGAGCTCGCGAGAGGATGGCGTTCTGGCTCAGGGGACCATGCCGGTGACAAAGGCGAGAGCTCCGATAAAGGCCAAAATCTGAGATGGGGTCTTATTGTTGGAGGGGAAGGTCTAGATGAACAATTCGAAATGATCACGAATAATCCTGACATGTAAGTCTCTTTCTTGCATTTGGTCAACGTCGCACTCAACCAGATATCCAAAGTATCATAGCAACACCTGGTCGTCTATTACACCTTCTGGTCGAAATGAGTTTGGACATGAAGTCGGTTCAGTATGTGGTCTTTGATGAAGCCGATCGACTTTTCGAAATGGGGTTTGAAACAGCACTCACCGAGATCATACATCGACTCCCGCCAACGAGACAAACTTTGCTCTTCTCCGCTACCTTGCCGAAATCACTGGTTGAATTCGCAAAAGCCGGTTTACAAGAGCCGAAGCTTGTACGACTAGATGCGGAAAGCAAAATTAGCACCGACCTTAGGATGGCCTTTTTTTCTGTCAAACAAGCAGAGAAGGAGGCATGTCTTCTCTCCCTTCTTCGCGACGTTATAAAAGTTCCCCTCAAGAGTCCTGATACAGAAGCGGTGCATGATAACCCTGAAAAACGACGTTCGAAACTTAAAACTTCAGAACAAACTACGGCACCTCACCAGACCATTATCTTCGTAGCTACAAAACATCACGTCGAATTCGTAACTACCTTTTTAACGGCTGCCGGATATGCTGTCTCGCACATCTACGGATCCCTTGACCAGTCTGCGCGCACTTTCCAGATGGATCAATTTCGTCGTGGAAGTACGAGTATCCTTGTTGTTACAGATGTCGCGGCCCGCGGAATCGACATTCCCGTATTGGAGAACGTAATCAACTACGAATTCCCTCACAGTGCCAGGGTTTTCATCCACCGAGTCGGGCGCACGGCCAGAGCGGGTCGGCAGGGGTGGGCATGGTCCTTCGTTACTAACATGGAACTTCCATACCTTCTGGACCTCCAGCTGTTCCTGGGCCGACCGCTGAGGAACGATGTTAAAGAAGAAGGAGACGGCCCGTATACCGACTCTCTTGTGCTCGGAACTTTTGAGCGTAGCAAAATAGACGAAGACATCGAGTATATTCGATCTCTTGAGGCTACTCATCACTCTCTGCCAACATTGCGAGACGTCATGAAAAGGGGACATTCGTTATACGAGAGAAGCAAAGGCAAAGCAAGCCCACCGAGCTACAAGCGCTCAAAGGAGATGATGAAGGACCCACAGTGGTTACTTGCTGGCTCAGATTCTGGTATTCACCCGGTGCTTTTGAGGGACGAGAAGGTACAAAAAAGAAAGGTAGAGGAAGAAGCGAAAAAGGTGCTTTTACGAGCCGTCAACTCTTTCAAACCCTCCGAAACCGTATTTGAAATTGGACCAAAAGGGAAAGCGGCAAATTCAGCACTGATGAAGGAGCGCAGGAAGGCTCTTGATAGGTCTGCCCAGCGCACACTCTCTTCGACAATTTCTACCTCTCAAGAAGTTCCCGATGAGGTCGTCCCGGCTAGACAGATTGAGATGGCTGACGAAGATGACATTTTGGTGCGCCCAGAGGGTTTTCTATGTTCGAACCCTGGTTTACCTGCTTCAACCTAGGCCGTTTTCGATACCTCGTTGTCAAAGAAAATGAGTTTCCGAGATAATGATTTCTACATGTCTCATTATCAAAAGGGAGCAGCTACCGAGAAAGGGTAATATTAAATTGAATTCTCAATGACTTTTAACTCACATGTGCCTAGGTACTCATTGCATGACGGTGCCACTTTTGCGCAACAAGCTCAGAGCGCCACTTTCGACTTGACTGGGGATGATGTCGTTGCTGGTCGTCAAAAACGCCAGACTCAGTTGAACTGGGACAAGAAAAAGAAAAAATTCGTCAAAGGCGATGGTGTTGGTGCGGACAATGTCAAGCTGGTCAAGACCGAAAGTGGCACGAAATTACCAGCGACGTATAGAAGTGGTCGCTTTGACGAGTGGAAAGCCAAAACAAGGACAACTTTGCCGAGGGTTGGAGAAGCTGAAAACGAAGGAGCTCGCAGGCGGTTGGGAGATCGCGGTGGACAGCGATTCAAGCACACAGGTTCAACCCAACCCAAGGTCCTGGACAAGCTTCACGTAAGTTATGAGAGGAAGTTGCGCAGATTGCAGAACAAAGGGAACAATGACGAGGAAACAAAATCATCAGGCAACGCCAAGCCGGCTGGAGGACGGTTTGGAGCCAAGTTTGTGGGCAGGGTTAAATCCGAGCTCAAAACAAGTGAACAAATAAGGAAGGATAGGAAGATCATCGAGAAGAAAAGGGCCAAGAACGCTCGCCCAAGCCGGCGAGGTGCAGGGAAGAAAAATCGAAGATAACTTGTGCAGAGATAATTTGTTGATATTATACATATGTACTTGTTATCTACTTGGATGCTACAACGTTGATGATTTCAATTTGCATATTCCCACTTTGCCCCATTGCCATGTATAATCGGCACGTTGCTATTGTCAAGCAAGTCGACCCCCACGCTGCGCAACGCATTCACACACCATTCTGGATACCCCGAATCTCCAAAATATTCTGCGAAGAATGACCGCAAGTAGTCAGGAAATTTTCCATTGAGAATTGCAGCCCTTGCACGGCCCATGACCTGTGCCTGGAACGTTATGTTGTGTAACGTAATAGCTACGATAATCTTGATCAGAAAAGTATACCTGCTGGGAGCATTGTAGTAGAACTTGCCATGAGCGGCAGCCGTCTCGTGTGTGACTGAGTGGTGCAAAAGAGCACGAGAGGTTCCCCCAGAACACGTTAAGCAGGGACAACAATCGTCGATGGGCTGGAAATCTTTGGCATGCTTTCCAAGTCCTTTGGGCGTCAAATGCATTAGAATCAAGGGAGCGGGTTAAGAACAAACACGTACTAAGATTGAGGGGGCCCTTGTGGGTTAACGCGACTCCAAACCTGGCTGTTCTTGTCGGGAACACACAGTCAGCCTGTTGGATTATTATAGAAGGGAATCAAAAAAGGAAGCTTGTACATACCATATCGACTCCAAGCGCGACACAGACAAGAAGATCTAGAAGCCATGTGAGAGCTTTGTGACGCTCGCCAACCAACGCAGACCCTGACCTTCAGCAAATCCGATTCCCATGGAGTAACGAGGTCCTATATACAGATTTATGGATGACGCGATGACAGCGAGTGACAAAAGGACGTACGATCTTCGGGAAGTTTATCCGTGCAACATTTGATTCTGCTGGAGCTTGAGCCACGAACGTGTTCAGCACAGAAAGCATTGCCATTCACGTACATTCGCCAGAACACATCTTTCGCAGATCTGCGTGAGTTTTCACAGATATTGAGAGGGGACTTACACACACCTTTTTCTTCACCCCCACTGAGGCCGCCGATCGCATAGCCAGCTACACCGTCTCTGCGTTTTATCATCTCATCGAGGCATTTGTCCCTCAATTGAAGGTCAAGCCCACCCTGGACTATGGCAAACAAATTTTGGGTGTCATTCTTTCCTGAACGTTCATGGAATGCAATACAACGATCAAGCCATCGCACTGAACGTTCCATTGCCTCGCTGACACGAGGACCGGTGGTAAGGCTGGATACTATAGAACGAGTCATCATCGGACAACGCACTCGGGAAAAAGACTGTCTGGTGCATACCTACATCGTCCAGTTGCATAATGATGTCAGCGCCGATAGTATGTTGAATGTTGATGCTTTCTTCAGGCTGCGAAAGTCTCTCTAATTACAAACTACTTTCGAAAGAGAGGTGGTTTATCACTTACAGTTAGCATTGTAGGCTCACCGGTGAAAGGGCTAGCAAACAAAGCCCCTTCCTCTGTGATGGTAGTGAATTTGCTGAGGGAGACGAGTTGAAAACCACCACTATCCTGAGCTTTCTATGAGGGCATCGACCAGTAAATAGATTGGTGCGTACCGTGAGGAGATTGCGTTTCCATCCTTGGAACTTATGTGCGCCGCCAGCTGCCTTAAGAACCTCCAAACCAGGCCGGAGGTTTAAGTGGTATGTGTTATTGAGAATAAGGCTAACACCAAGAGATTCCACTTGTTCTGGAGTCAAGCCTTTTATTGCTGCTTGTGTTGCGACAGGCATGAAAGTAGGCAGCATTGTTGTACCGTCTAAAAGAGCATACTGAATTATAGGTCAATGTTATGATAACATTAAACGTACGAGCAAGTTTCATTCTAGAAACTCTTGCTTTTGTAGTTTGACATTTTGCAATGACTTCAAATTCCATTGCACGAGTTCGAAGCCAAGTCCGGGTTGCCAGTGCGACAAAAAAAGAAGAAAAGAAAAAAAACTAAACGAGAAGGATCGGATTTTGATCGAAGGACATGCAGAATTGTTTTGATGGCAATTACTTAAATATGTAAATTAAATAAATCCACGCACTCTGACCAGTGACAACCATGCGCCTTCTGCTCCTCGTCGCCCCGGCGCTCTGGGCGACTCTCTGTACCAATGCTTTTTATCTCCCAGGTGCTGCTCCACACGACTACAAGCTCGATGAGAAAGTTGCTTTATTTGTGAACACTCTTACCCCGAAGCTTATGAACGGTGAAGACGACAAGTTGGTTGGTCCTTCTATACGGTTCTTCATCTTTCAATACGGTACTCATTCAATTGTAAAGAAATCTATGATAAACTGTTTGCATTCTTCAGCAGGAATTTGATTCCAGCCGCTAATCCTCCTCCAGACGATTATTACAATCCCAAGTTTCGATTTTGCCAACCTCAGGAGGGTGTGATCAAGCAACCCGAATCCCTTGGGTCGATTCTCTTCGGCGACCGCATATTTAACTCGAGATATGAAGTATGTTTGCTGTTCAACTTGACCCGCTTCTTTCTCAGCTTTGCTGCTTAGATCAAGATGCTCAACAACAATAGAACGTGTCAAACTCTTTGTACCGTGAACGACGTGACCGGGGAGGAAGCCAAATTTATTAATGATCGCATTAAGGAAGACTACGAACTTAATTGGCTTGTCGACGGGCTACCTGCTGCAACAATGAAGACAGATACTCGAAATGGAGATATTTTCTTCGATCAAGGATTCAATCTAGGTCACTTCAATCCTGAGTCAGAGGAGCAGCCCAGTTTGAACAATCACTATGATGTTATGTTCAAGTACGAAAGTTTTTCCTTCTTTAGCACCTGAACAGGTTCCAGAGTTAAACGTTACAGATATCATAAACCTACTCCGGACACCTTCCGTATTGTTGGTGTCCTTGTTTGGCCATCGAGGTCAGTTGATTAATTTGTGTGGAGCGTTGGTGTAGCTCTAACTCTTGCAGTATTGGTGGTTCGCAACATGACTCTACAACTTGCAACTATGACCGTTCGGTGCCACTGATCCTGAGCGAGACCCAAAATCAGACTATTCGGTATACATACCGTGTAACCTGGAATGTGAGCGCATTGTACGTATCGTATCTATACAACAGCTTACAGAAATGGCTGTTAGGAATCAGATACTCCTTGGGTCCGTTGCCTTTCCTTCTCATGATCACAATTCATGGAACTCTTTAGGCCACCCGATGGGACAATTATCTACACATACTGGATCCTCGAATTCATTGGTTTAGCCTCATAAACTCTCTTGTCATCGTGGTCTTTTTATGTGCTATGGTTTCCATGGTATTATTCCGGAGCGTATCGCGTGACGTGAGTTTTCGCAAAAACTTTTGGCCTTCCTCTAATGAAGTTACCCCAGATATCAAGATATAATGCCATCGATCTCAGTGTAACGATTCTCAACATTGGCGTACTGTTCATCTGATGTTAACAAACCATTTCAGGAAGATGTTCAAGAGGATTGGGGATGGAAGCTCGTGCATGGCGAAGTTTTCCGCTCGCCTCAGAACCCCATGATTCTATCCGTCATGGTTGGAAATGGTGCCCAGTTATGTGCTATGGTAGCTGTTACACTCGGTTAGTGAAGATTCCCCATTTTTTGGCTAGCTGTAGCCAATGCCTATTCAGTCTTCGCTCTCTTGGGTTTTCTTTCCCCCTCTAATCGTGGTGCGCTGGCGACGGTTATGATGGTTTGTTGGTCCTTCTTTGGGGGGTATGGCTGGCTCTTATTTTCCTGATTCTGTTTACTGACCCCATTCTAGGATCGGCGGATATGTTTCAAGCCGCGTCTACGCTTCACTTGGAGGGCTGGATCGACGAAAAAATACTTTCCTCACTGCAACTATCTTACCCTCGTGAGTTTCATTTTCATTGCCTTTATGAAATAGACAATCTTTACGGCATCATAGGGCGGTCTTCACAATCTTCTTCCTTCTCAACCTTTGCCTCCTCATCGCGGGTTCCTCTGGCGCCGTCCCATTCGGTAGGGTTTCAGCTTCGTTGTTCAATACCAGGTATTGACGCTAGGATCCGGAAGGCACCATGCTCTTGATTGTCCTATTGTGGTTTGGAATCTCCTCGCCATTATCTGCGATTGGTTCTTACTTCGGCTCTAAAAAGAGTGTGAGTAATTTACTAAACCTCCTGTCTCTCTTAGCATGACGTTTCCAACATATCAATCTAGACCTTTGAGCATCCCACACGCGTCAACGCAATTCCTCGACAGATACCTCCTGGCCCCAAGTATCTTCGACTTTTGGTATTGTTTTTTTTATTTTTTCTTTCATTTCAAACCCTTGCTGATACTGAATTTGTTTTCAAGCCTGCTGCCATCCTTGGCGGCATTCTCCCTTTCGGTAAGCTCGTCTTTTGAACTTCCGACGGATCTGAAGATTTGAACCGTAATCAACAGGGGCAGCATTTATTGAGCTATACTATGTGCTGACAAGCCTGTTTGCATCCCGCGCATATTATGCATTCGGATTTTTGGCTCTTACTGCAGGGGTTGTTGCTCTTACAACCGCAACAGTTTCAATCCTTTTCACGTATTTCATTTTATGCGCAGAGGAATACAGGTATGTGTCAACGTTTTCTGGCGTCTCTCCCTCGATCGCCAATATTTCCGATGTTAGATGGCATTGGCGCGCTTTCTTGATAGGTGGAGGAAGTGCGTTCTGGGTCTTTGCCTATGGTCTCTTCTATTGGGCAACAAGACTTTCCCTCGACTCGCTTTCAAGTGTTGTGATATACCTAGGATACCTTATTTTGCTTACGCTGTTCGACTTCTTGGCCACAGGTGACTTTTCAGTTCATCTCAAGGCATAAGTTGCTAACAACCCCTGACAGGAACAATTGGTTTCGTCGCATCCTACTGGGCAGTGTATCGATTGTATAAAGCAATCCGGGTCGATTAAGCGCAATTGTATTGTATGTAGCTCTAGACACCTGGACTTTTGAGCGCCTCTTCAGGGGCGAAGATCGGAAACATGAGGAGTCTTCACGGTCCTGAGTCTTGTTGCTTAAAATCCGTTGCGGTTCGGTGAACGCACAGTGGGCGCAAGAGGAACACACAACCAACATATAGTGATCATAGTCATGGAGAGCAGGCATTGTGGTATGCCATTCCTGTTCGGAAAATGATGACATTGGTCAATGCGTGGCTCATAGCGCCGCCCATCTTGGTTGCGTCCACGTTGTTGAACAACGGTTTCCGACAATGAGCACAAGAGTTTTTATATGTCCACCCGCGCTCACGTTCTCGCACGAAACCTGCCATGGTTTGGAACAAATCGCGGTCCACAAGGTGCTTCGTAATGAGGAGCATGTCTCCTTCCGTTCGATAAGATTCAAGCATCCCAGTAAGAATTGTCCGGAATTCAGTATAGTGAGCATGTATGGATTGAGGCGCAGATTCGACAAGTCTCTTGAATAAGCGAGGGAATGATATAGCCTGGATGGAGGCAACAGATACCAGAGAATCAAATGTCTGGTGTACCAGGGAGCGAAGCGTGACTAAAGCATCAGTTTGCTCTAATGGGACGGGCGAAAGAGCTTGCACAGAGTGAATCTGACTGCTGAGCAGCTGGAACCAGATGTCCTCCAACGGCATTTCAGTCTTCAGAGCAGTCCTCGAATGTTCTAAACAGACGCCCACGGCCACTCCAGCAATCGATGCCAGAGATTGAAGGTGTCGGCGAATTTCCACTTCCCGATCTAACGAATCCACCATGAGATCGCCTAATTCTTCGGTCAAACGTTTTTGGTATCCTTCAGCCTTTGTCAAGGCTTCCTGGGGATGACCACGTCGATTCATTGCCCACACTACCGCGTCGTATACGCCTTCCGTTTCGCACGTCAGAAGGATCGAACTCCAATCCACGAGTCCTGCTGGAAGGCATTCTAAAACTTGAACCACTGTATACGGATGCTGTTGGCATTGTAAAGAAATGTACAGCTGACAAAGCGCTGGAGACAATCTCAATGGTTGACCTTTCCATGACTGGGATTCGCCATCATGATCAGGTGGGCCTAAAAGGTGATGCAAGTAGATGAGTTTGTTATGATTATCTGGAAGGAGTTGCAATGCTGCCTCGTGGAGGTCAGGTACATGCTTGTTGATGAGGGTGGCTGTCTCCTGAACACTGATCTCCAGCAGCCGAGCAAGAGAGATGGATAAGGTGGTATGCACATCGGGGGATATCAACCCTCTATTCGCATGGCAATGTGTGGTTATGACTTCGTCCAGACAAGGCAGAACTTCCGAAGGACGAAGATCCTGATCGCATAGGTATGCGGAAATCAATGGTCCCAAGTGATGGTCATGACGATGCCATGACCGCAGAATTCGATAGAAACCAGCAGATTCAAACAAACGGGTAATGCCCTCACCGTCGTGAGGATTGTAAGCAGAAAGCAGGTATTCTGTGGCCAGTTGCCGATCTTCACGGGTGCTAGAGTCAGGGTCCTCCGCGAGACTTTTGAGGATATCGTGCAGTGTGCTTGGACTGACCAAAGTAAAAAATTGGGGGTATTTTGGAACATTGCGCGCAATGAAAATATTGACAAGAGTGCTATCTGTGGGAGATAGATCTCTAGCAGCCACTATTTCGAGCAATATTCTCACGATGACGAGTCGGTTAGTACTTTGGGATTCGTCGTTCAAAAATGGGTCCTCAAAGGCAATGTCAAGCGAATGAAGGAAGGATTCCGCATCAAACCGCAGTAGTAGCCGGATATACGGATAGGGGGGTTCATCACCACCCTCCTCATCAGCAGTGAGGACAAGTTTGGAGCCTTCTCCTGAGGGCCAAACGCTAGAACGCCCAAAGAAAAGAAACGTGTAGACCTCGTTCTTGGCTCGTAGGGCATCTTCATCAGGAAGCTGGTCTTCGCTAGGATATGACAAGCCACATAAAATGGCGGCGAGATAGGGATAGACCTTGTACGCATTCAAGATGATCGGCTCCATCCTAGCCTCAATGTCCAGATCGGATTTGTTGACCGTGTTGGAGTTTTTAGTCCGTTTGAATTGCTGGACTTTTTTAATGAGCTCGAGCAGTTCAACAACAGGAGCAACAAAGTCACGAAGTGCCCGAGTGTACACATATATGAGAGCGTCGTACAAATTATGTTTCTGACAGAGGTGGATAACTTGATTAATGTCCAAGCAGGAGGGATCTATGTGCCATATTATCCTTTCGATTCGATCTGGTCGTCCATCATCTTCGTGGAGCGCTACGAGTCGTTGACTAATTCGTGGGGCTAAGGTATGAATCTCTTTTTTGAGAACGAAAGGCTCCAATTGCTGGAGAAAAATCTGAGTTATCCCTGCATCATCAAAACGCTGGAAAAGATCCTCGAACAGAAACTCGTAGTCATCGAGAGCGATAGAGGCGCGACATGAGACAGTGACTAGATCCTCAAAGACAGCGGTTCGATCCACTCCGCGACCATCGGGAGTAAAATGGGTACCGTCAGTCATTCGGTCTTCAGAAAAGGTATAAGAAGCAGAGGCGACCATCAAGTCCCTCATTTTCCCGCCGATGACCTCTTTTCGTAAGATGGGATCTTCTGGAAGGCCGTTTCTGTTGCCAGGAGCCTCTCCAACGTAATACGACCTAGTGAGGTCAATGGCGTTTAGAAAATCGCCCTCTTCGACCAAGGACAAAATGCGGTCCGCCCAGGTAAGGAGCGTTCCGACTTGAAGTCCATCTTTCCCCTAAATGAGCCTATAAGCCATATTTTTTATGGGATCGGTAACATGAACTTACAAGCAAGAACATCTTTCCTTTATACACGTATATGCTGTGAGTGACATCGCTCACGCAATCAGAATATGGTCCCGCTCCATTCGCAAGTATAGGGGAAGCCAGAGAAAGCGCTTCGAAACTCACAGATTCGACAACATTGAGGGATCTTGCATCAAGGACCTGTAAAATGTGGGCGCTCATAACAGCGATTTGCTTGGAACGTTGAGCTCTAAATGGTTCTGACGACAACGGATGACGGACTCACATCAACATTAAGCCAATGCACCGCCAAGATGTCGTCTTCTGCAGACCAACTACCAACATCCTGATAAACAATCCTTCCTACATCCGCTTCGACTTGTTTATTGGCACGAGAGCTTTGCACCATCTCTTTTGACCGGAACTCGTCTACACGGATGAGTCGAAGAGTACAACCCCAAGTAAACACAAGCACAGGAGCTTCTGAAGAATTGATATCGTTATCAGTGGGGTGGACGACTTTGGGTTGAGGTGGACGCCATGCCAATGTTCCCCTTGCCTTCGAGGCAGCACTGGATGAGGATCCCTTTATAGTATTCCGAGGGTATTTGAACCAGGTGCGTGGGGTAGGCTTCAAACCAACGATGACAAGCTTAGAGGGAGTGAGCATGGCAATGATATTGTATGGCGTCGTCAGGTGGGAAGCACCTAAGGGCAGTGGAGATGTGGCTAAAATTGTGTATCGTGACCTGCGACGACGTGGAATTGTCGTGTCAGGAATAGACTCCTGTAAAGTTATAGTGTCTTTGGATAATGAGGGCCGCTGGTGGGCGTCTGACTGATACTGGCCCAGAATTCGGAGGATGTCCGGTGCCTCGATGAACAACATCTTCCCCAGACTATGTGCGAAGGCCAAGCCATGATCATCCGAGGAGACCACAGCTGTATGACGCTCAGCTATGAAGGCGATGCTGATGATTCTTGATCCCTCAATGTGTCCTTCCTTTCGGCCAGAGGCGACCGCCTCAAGGGTGGTGGGAGGTACAAAACGGGTGGGCACCTTGGGATTCTTTAGATCAAATAACTGAAGGTGGCCAGAGGCATGACCAGTGGCCACATATGTATGATCATGCGACAATGCGACAGCCGTAACAGCCCCAACGGGCTTTCCTTGTAGAAGATAATAGGTCAGAAAGCCCTCTTGGTATAAATATCTATGTACGTACCGGGTGAGTCAATTCCGCAAACGCACTTTAACTTTTGCTTGAAATCGAAGATACACACCCTGCCTTGAGTAGTTCCGATACAAATCAGCCCATTAGCCGTGAAGACGGTGGGGGTGCCCAAGAGTGGTGCGCCAAGAACAGACGAAAGCTTCTGGGATAAAGGATTGTATACATGTTTGGAGATGTTGGAGAGTGTGGTCCATTTGAAAGCATCAGAGGACGTTGTGCCTCTACTTCCCTCGTCGTCAACAGGCCGCAAATCAGACCGAGAAGAGGTGCGAGATATTGAGGGAAGGTTAAGGGGAGGAGGTGACATTCTTCCTGGATGGTGCGATGGGGAGGTCATACTACTTCCACTGCCTTCATTGGAGGCTGGACGAGATGCCGAAGGGGTGAAAGATCGAAGTCGCGAAACATTGGGTGGTAGAAACGGGCGTGATATATTGACGTTTCCGTTCGAACCTGAAGCGTTCAAAGGTAAGGGCGACGCGTCGTCCTCTATGATAGTATCCTTGTGCTTGAAATGCAAGGTCAACACGTCAAAGACAGGGTTGTACAACTGTCCTAGACTTACAGCTGGTGGTCCATCGTCTTCTTGAAATAGAGAACGAGGCTGCCCCTGGTACGCTTCAATCTCGTCATCACTGACTTCAGACCCTAGGACGTCCCGTAATTGAGCTGAATAGCCTGACGGCGGACTGGAAGCGTCGACTCCAGCATAAACAAAGCCCTCGTCGTCATCATCATCGTTCTCAATGTCTCCATATGCCCCAGGTACACCGTCGTCGTCGCTGAAAAGTTCATCCATCTGGGCATTGTAGTCGCCGGAGTGTGCTTGGGTGAGCACACGGTCAAAGTGCGCGGGAGATGACGGCCTCGTCATTTGGGTTTCGTCGGCGCTTATGTAGACGACGTCTTGGTTGTAATGAAAGAAGAATTAGGGTTATGGTTCCGAATGATGACCTTCATTTTGTGTACATTATTAGAAAAAGGTCCATATTATACATGCAAGCACATGAAACAAGTCGAATAAGAAAAATAGAGGTTAAGTTGGGTTTATTCTTCGTTCCCGTTCTCGATTTCTTCCAGCACCAGGCCCAAATCGCTCCTGAAATCTGATGAGCTCCTCCATAAGCTCCTCCATCATCTTCATCGTCGCAGAAGATTGGCTATTGTCCAGTTGCAGCATAAGTGTCGTCGCATTTTCGTCCAGATCTGGGTTCACTGACGCTGTGGCTTCTTCCGCTTGAACTTCTTCATGCTCCGTCCGCCCAAGATTCTTCACCTCTTCCTGATATGCTTTGGCCAGAGCCGCTCTCCTTCTAATCCTATCTTGGGCTGTCGCTTGTTCCCTTCCAACCCATTCAACGAGAGACCTTACTCGTTTGTTCATATCCCCTACACTCATCCTTTTGGCTGGCCACTTGATCTTGACCCCTCTTTCCACAGTGTGTTCGGCACTCTCGCTGCCTCCGGCTCCAGAGGCACCACCTCGAACTTCCAAAGGTTGTGGGGCCCCTGTTGGTAACATAGGTTCCAAATGTGCAAGATAATCGGGCAGGTTCCAAGAGGTATATAGAGGTTGCTGAGAGACTGCGTAGGCATGCGAATTCCTATAAGCACGGTTGGATTCACCCATGCTGGATCCCGGAGGTTGACCTGGCGCATTGGACCGCCGGACAGTTCCATCTGCAGGGTTATGTGAATGTGACGCTGGTGGTCGCTTGTGTCCTTGAGAAGATTTTGCGCGGTTATTACTCCCAGGTCGCTTCGCGACGCTTGGAGATGGTTGCACTACAACACCATTGATGTTAGAACAGGCATCATTTTTAATTTACAAGTCGAGTACCTTCGTCTCCGTCTACGGTAGCAAGAGCATCAAGATTGAGGGTCGCAGGCACAGATTTTTTTCCGCCGCGTTTGTTTGAACGAGCAGATTTAGACGGTGCGGATATCAGTTGGGTGGGAGCCTTCGCTTGGCCAGGAGTAGTGTCTCTTATCACTGACTCAGGGTGATCGGACGCAGTAGAAGCAGACCTCGTTCGTTTCTTGGGTTGCCTGGGCATAAGAAAATCATTCATATATATAGAGTAGAATATGGGGAAAACCACGCACGTATCGTCGTCAGCTCTTTTTCTTTTTCTTCTATTATTTGTCCCCTCGCCGCCATCTTCACCGGTTGGCGCTATGTCGCGAGTGCCGGCAGAGGCCACGCTCGAATTATCTTGGGCAGCGGCAGCCTCAGCCGCTGTCGCTTCGATTATCTCTTTCAGGCTCTCGTCGAATGCAGCATCCCGGCTATTCATAGTATTTCTTCGTTTAGATGGTTGCTTCAAAAGAGTGGAAGGAGAATGCGACCGTGAAACACGCGATTGAGTAGAATTATGATGAGCATTGGCGGATGATTGTCGAGGTCGTTTCGACCGTTTCCTTGAAAAGGGTCATTGTTAGATATAATTTTTCAGCTACTGAATGATACCAACTTGAATAGATCCATATGAAGTTCTGGTTTGCATTCCTCACAATAATAGTCATCGTCGTATAGTTGATCTTCGGATTCGAATCCCATGCATAGGCCGTGTTGCCAAACCTTGCAGGTTTCGCATTGTACCATGAATTCACCTGCGTCAGGGTCGTCCTCTCCTTACGAACAGACTTAACGATGATGAACAGCTAGTTAAGATGAGGTGGACTCACCTGTACTCCCACAAACACAACGTGTAATGCCTTGTTCCTCTTCTTCGGGCACATCTAGGGGTGGATTGAGAGATGGATCCTCTATAATATCCTCTGAAACTACGGGCTCAATGGCGACCTGTTTATCCTTGTCCTTGAGTTTTCGTTTGGTTCGATTGCTATTCGTGGTGCTATTTGAGCTGGAGGAACTCGTGGAGGGTGCCGAGCCATTTTTGCGGTCGTCCACTATATCGTCGACATCTTCTTGCTTCAATCGTTTTTGCCGCGCAGTACTGTTGTTGGACGTAAGAGGTGGTCGATTGGGGATTTCCTTTTGTTTGGGGGGTGGGTCTGAGTCGGGGGATTTTGAGGCGCTGGCTGAGGCAGAGGGGACAGAACGACGACCAGAACGACGTGTTTCGCGTGGAGAAAGCGGTGGGCCCATGGTCGCTGCTTGAGCCATTGCTTGACGACGTCGACGTTGTTGACGTTGTTAAAAGAAGTTGCCCCAGTTCAGTTCTGGTTCCCTTCAATTACATCCCATTGCACGTGCTCCTTTGATCCTTCGTCACGAGTCCATCAATTTTTTTCGATTTCCTAGTCAGAACTGATCGCTGCAGTTATTCGTTCAAAAAAAAAATGGCACCTACTGCCACCATCGAGTACTCTTCTAATGCTCCTGAGCCTTTATCATATCCACGACTCGCCAGACATCACCTTACCGACTCCAATACTCCTGATTATCTCAGGCTCATTCTCACCTCCAAGGTCTATGACATCGTCAAAGAGACACCTCTTGTAAAGGCTACGAATTTGAGCGCCAAACTAGGGAACCAGATCTGGCTAAAACGGGAAGACCTTCAGGAGGTCTTCAGCTTTAAGATCCGTGGCGCTTACAATTACATGGCTCATTTGACAGACGAGGAACGTTGGAAGGGTGTTATCACCTGCAGTGCTGGTTAGTGTGCGTATCATTGATTTTCTAACTTTGGCAGCTGATCTTACTTTACTTTACTTTTTTTTTGTTTGCATTGCCCTATCAATTTCTTCCAGGCAATCATGCGCAAGGTGTTGCCCTCTCTGGTGCTCGTCTGGGCGTACCTTGTACCATCGTTATGCCTGAGGGAACTCCATCTATAAAAGTTAAAAACGTTTCCAGACTTGGAGCAAAAGTCATTCTTCACGGGTCAGATTTTGATGCAGCCAAAATGGAATGCGCTCGTCTCGCTGCTGCTCATGGCCTTGCTTTCGTGCCTCCGTACGATGACCCTCTTGTTATTGCCGGTCAAGGAACAGTGGGCATGGAAATTCTAAAACAATTGCCTGATTCAGCCAGACTGGATGGGATTTTTGCTGCAATCGGCGGTGGCGGGCTTGTGGCGGGCATCTGCGAATATGTGAAAAGAATCGGCCATCCAAATACCAGGATCCTTGGCGTTGAAACCGTCGACGGAGACGCCATGAAGCGAAGTCTCGCCCAAGGCGATCGGGCGACTCTCAAGGAAGTTGGTCCTTTTAGCGACGGCACAGCTGTGAAAATCGTTGGGGCAGAACCCTTCAGAATTTGCAAACAGCATCTGGATGATCTCGTATTGGTAGACAACGATGAGATTTGTGCTGCCATAAAGGACGTTTTCGAAGGTCTGGTCATTTTATCTTCACTCATCTCACAATCCTCATTTATTGATACCAGAAACCCGTTCAATCACCGAACCAGCGGGTGCTCTATCCCTTGCTGGTCTCAAGCGCTACATCATCGACAACAATCTTGTTGGAGCACAGAAGAGATTTGTTGCAGTAATTAGCGGTGCTAACATGAACTTTGACCGTTTGCGCTTTGTTGCCGAACGTGCCGAACTTGGAGAGGGACGCGAGGCTCTTTTGAGCGTTGATATTCCTGAGCGACCTGGCAGGTCTGCACTTTTACATGCACCTCTGTCTTCGCACACATTGTTGACATTTTGGGTGTTAGCTTCATCGCCTTGCACACCGTTATCCACCCGCGAGCAGTGACAGAATTTATATATCGCTATAATATCACCGGAGACAGGGCCCACGTCATGCTTTCATTCAGAGTCGATCCAATGACGCGGCAAGAAGAAGTGAAAGAAGTTTTAGCGGCCCTAGAAGGTAACGATATGAAGGGTTACGATATCAGCGACGATGAATTTGCCAAGAGTCATGCGAGGTATATGATTGGTGGATGTCAAGTTGTTCCTGATGAGCGCATCTTCCGTTTCGGTAAGTCGTCCGTCCGTTATGCATTCTTGCTAGCTGCTAACTTTTGCCTTGTGAAGAATTTCCCGAACGACCCAATGCACTTCGCTCGTTTCTACTCGGCCTTCAGCAAGGATGGAACATTTCTCTTTTCCACTACCGTAATCATGGCGCTGGTCAGTCGTTTTTGACGCACGACCTTTTTCATCGCTAATCATGGTTCTTAAGACCTTGGTCGCGTTCTAGCTGGAATTCAGGTTCCATCAGCTGACTATGCGGCGTTCGAAGAGTACCTCGAGAAGCTCAATTTCTCGTATATTGAAGAGACTGAGAACGTGATATACAAGAGGTTCCTACGGGGCTGATTAATGAGTGGCGCGATATATAGAACTCGAGAAAGAGACTTGTAGAATACAACTGAATGAGGATCAACATTTGGGAAAATGAGAAATGAAACCAGCGCAAGTATAAGTACAAGGGTCCACATAACACGGCGAGTCGTAGGAAGCGATAGATCATAAAGTGAGTCATTCAGACTGAATACGTTTCCCTCTGCCTCTCAGACCTCGATAGCTTTGTTCCTACCGTGAAAAAGCCATTGCAGCGAATTTCTAAACGATCTGCTACGGTGGCGCACCGTGGCAGTGAAGGGGGACTTGAATTTGGAGGGCGAAGTAGGCGAAGGTGGTGCAGTTGCCTCGATGATGGTAGGAGAGGGTGAGATACTCGGAGAAATTGCTGGATAACTCATGGTCTCGACTGCCTTGATAGCGAGAGCAGTGGTGAGCCCGCGATTTCCGATCCGGATGCCCGACGATCCGTACTTGTACATCCAGCCATTCTCCCAACCACCATCTTCGCATTGTAATGGGAGTAGGGCTCGCAGGTCGACCTCGTTTCGTAAGCCAACGAAATCGGTGACAAGAATCCGCATGGCGAGCGCCAGAGCGTCTCCTTCAGCGCCGATCCTCTCCTGCACTCTTTCTTTCAGAAGTGGCTTCAGCATGCCATGGAGTTCCTGGTCACCCGAGCTAGCGAGTAGTCGACTCGTGAAAAATAGGAAACATTCAGGGGTTTCGTAATATCTAGTTCCGTCAAGATATGCTCGATTCTGAAGGACCTCGTGGACCCATTGTAAGGTCTTTGCTAGCTCATTGCCACGACCATAGGTATAAAAGAGGGCCAGGACATTGACACAGACAATAGGGTCGAAACGGGGTCTGCGATGATCAAAATAAGTCTGCGTCGAATGATTTTGATTAAGCTCTCGCGAAAACCTGTCGAATAGAGACATACTTGGATGATGCCGTCGGGGCCAATGTATTCTAGCATTTCGTCCATGACAGAAAAAGCAACCTCTTTTCCCGGACGAAGCACCGTGAGGCCCAGTGATGTGGTGTCGAGATCAAATGGAAATTGTTCAGTCGTCAGTTGTCCCTTTCCTAGATTTGATGAGGCATGATGACCGGAAAGTTAGAAGATAAATTTCCACCTTGAAAAAAATTCCACGTTCGTGGGTGCTCTACCAAGTCGACAAGAGTTCTAAGCGAGAGAGAAGTTAAGCATCTTTTCCGCCGATAAAGTATGACCGCATACCGATCGTTAGTGGCTTCAAGGATCAGAAGTTGAGCAAAATTTTCCCGAAGCTCAATCGCGGCGTGCTTTTCGGTCCTATCCGTGACAGAAATGTGTTCACCAGCGTTGCGCCTCAGAAAGTCTCGACCCCTGCCGATTGGGTCGCCGATGAGGTTGCGAAGGGCACGCGCGACATTCTGCGCCTCGTCAAACACGAGCCCCTGCAGACCAAGAGAGCGTGCAGACAGAACATTTTCTGACCGATCATCCACGAATATAGTACTTTGAGGATCGACACCAGTGACCGCCAGGACATGCCGGAAAAAGCCAAGATTCGGTTTACGTTCACCAGCTGCCCCTGAGGTGAAGACTTGGTCAAATATCGACCAGTCCGCCGGTTTGGTGCGAAGGACCTCGTAATCAGGCAGGGAGATATTTGACATAGCGAAAACCCTTAGTTCTCCGTTCGACTGGGCTTTGAGCTCGCGGATCAGCGCTATGAGCTCGTCATCAGCCTGAAGGGAGTCGCGGGCCTGTTGAAATGCGCGAGCAATTTCATCGGGCTCAAGGACAAACTCCTCGCCGACTTGGGTATAACAGTCGGCCTCGGAAAGGCGACCTCGTTCGTAATCAAACCACGTTGGCGAGGAAAGGATTTCCCGTAACGTCCGCGCCGATATGTTGGTCTTCGTTTCGGGAGACCATTTGAACAATACGTCCCCGAGGTCGAAGATAACTGCAGTGTAGCGACGGGACATGGTGCAATGAAGATGTGTATAGTTTCATCCGTATTTATAGCAGGGAAGTGCAAGTCTTAGCCTTGTTTGATTACAAGCCATGCTACGTGCCTGGGTGATGAGGATAAACCGTGTTGGTTGAGATTTGCCCTTCGTTTATGATGACGAGCTGCCTCAAGGCATTGGGGTCAAATGCGACCCGGCAGGGCCTCTTCCATGTCAGCGGCGACCCGGTCGCCCAGCGCTTTGGTAGAAAGCCTCGTGGTAAGAATTTGATTCCAGAAGCTCAAATAGAAAGGCCCGAGATGACATAGTCAGGACTATCCGGCATGTCGGGTCCAGATGAGTGCGCACAAGGACTGGAGCATTGATCATCTGAGCGATTCGATTAGGATACTAATCATGATTTAGATCACCTCAAAACTTCAAGCTTCAGGTTAGACGCCTACTTCACAAGATTGCCAGAAAAGATATGGGAGGTTGTATTAACCGAGGTTCAACGTTCGGCACTGAAAGTTGTGAACCAGACCATAAGAAGTAATCCCGCCAGTTTGAAGGCCACGGTAGAATATTTCCAAGAGCCCACTGAGGGTAATTAGCCCCAAGGGAATGGCATACATTGAACTGCATTCGTCTTTAGTTCATATGAATGAAATATCTGGGGTCGCCATCGCCTCCAGGATCAAGTACTTATCGATACTTATCTCTTAAGGTTTCTACTGAGCAATCGAGATTTTTACAGCAGAAGAAGAACTGACTCAGCTAAAAGCAAACCAACTTCAGGAATGGCGCTGTCGATGCGTTCAAGAAGGCCAACGTCAATCACCTAAGTTGAGATTAGTATAATATTACTCGATAAAAGGTTTACTTGCCAAAGCAGGAGGATGCAGTTAAGCTAGCCGCTGTGAGCCAACACATGGTTGAACGTTGATGATTTATTTCGTCTAGCGAATGGTTCCTCGCAACCCTGCAAACGGACACGAGCGGGACAAGAGGGTGACATACGATTGGCGGAAAGAAAAATCCCAGCCTTTCTTAGTCTGGATCAAATGTATGTATGAGAAGAGATTTGTAGCTGTCGATTGAACACCGATAACGCCCACAAGCCCTGAAAAAAAAGTTCCGAGTTTAGGTCAGAGGTCCTCGCCAGAACGATATGAAAGTTCACGCGTTCACGTTCTTGGTTTATAGGACAATTTTTACTAAAAACAATCGGATTTTTTTCGGACCATTTATCTTGAAGTAAATTTCATAGGCGCACAAGGTTTCATACATATCTTTTGGATCATCTTTCTGGCCACTCTCGACCAGGACAAAACTTGAGAATATTCAACAACACGAGGGGTTGAGATCAAGACCAGATATGAACACGATGAAGGTCACGTTCGTTCAAGGTATGTAAGAAGAACATGCTTCAGGGACGACTAATACCTGCCGCGATAGTGAATGATGCTGTACTGGGATTCGGCAATTGTTCGTATGTAAGTACCCATTCCACGAGTCATCCATACGTTACCACATGATGCCTCTGTATATCTCAAACCTGATGCGAAAAATATCTTGGTTCTCTGTTTCTCTGTTTCTTGGATACCAATCTGACATGGTGCGGGTCCTAACTGTCAGAACACTTCAAGGGTTCAGAAGTACATGGGAAGTGCAGTATCGAGCTATCAGATTCATTGGAACACCCGGCAAGGAGAACACGTATGATTCGGGGTCTGATGAGGATTGTAGCTGGGAAGGCTCAGAACGAAAGCAGGATATTGTGAAGGTTAGTGAACTCACGTGGATCGAAATCTAATGGTGGTTATCAGACTGTGGCCTCTGACTGAGATATATATTTTCCGCGACGACATAGGCAGTGAAAGCAACGACTGCAATGCCGAAACCAGGAAATAGTTGACGAAACATGACACGATTGGAGAATACCGGATTCTTCCTCCAAGCCTCTCTTTTAGCCCAAGGGTCCCTAAATAAAGAAAGATTTGGCATGACTGTGTAAAGAAAGGATTGTTAATAAAAAAATATAACGACAAGCAATGAATTTTAGCTTGCTTTCAAGTTATTTCGAAGTTGTGGTTGAGAAGCGTGACTTTTGTTTGTTATTAGTGTCGTGACCTGGCCCACTTAGGGTAGGTCAATGCGACTTGTCCGACTTGTCTCATTCTACGTCTCTTTACCCATATTCACGTCGTCACTACTACGCCCGGCGCGTTTCGCTCATATGCCACGAGGTTCTACGATGGTCTCTGCGAGGAAATCATCGTTGGTTGGTCTCAATTCAGAATCTAATCCCAACTCGAATAGTTTTCCTACCAATGGCAAATCCACCATTTCTCACGACGAGAACGGCGAAATGTCCATGAGCGAGGGCGATGACCTGCCATTGGTGAGTATACTTTCTAACAAGCACGCACATCAATTGTCGAGCATGTATCTGACGTGCCACCTCATCTTCTAGTCCCAGTCCGCACACAGCTCGCAACCCATTGTCACCCCTCGACTCAAGCGTAAAAAGCCAGTCTATGCCGAGTCTTCAAGCGAGGAAGACACGCCGTTACTTTCTTCTCCTGCAAAGCACCTCGTCACACCTCCTATCCATTCTAATGGCGCCAGCTCAAAGAAGGGCGTGAAATCGGAACCGACATCTTCCGATAGTGAAGCAGGTGCTCCAATGACACGTAAAGCAAACGGTACCACGAAGAAACCTCCCAAAAAGAAGCTCAGAGCGGTTTTATCAGACCCTGAAGACACGCCACCTGCCAAGCAAAAAGCAGTCCCCAGAAAGCGGAAAGTAAAGATAGAGAGTGACGATGAAGAGAAACCCACGCCTCCAAAGAAAGCGGCTGCTAAGCCTCGAGCGAAAAAGGTCAAGGAGGACGAGGGTGTTACTGGCACCCCTCAACCAAAGAAACGAACCACCAAAACCGCGAAAGAAGGGGAAGATTCCCCAGGGAAAAGCCGAAAGAAGAAGAAGGAGGAGGAGGACGATCAAGAGGAAGTTTATAGATGGTGGGACGCGGACCCCAATGGAGACGGCTCTGTAAAATGGCAGACACTCGAACACAGCGGAGTCATATTCCCCCCTCCATATGAACCACTACCTAAAAATGTGAAGATGAAGTACAACGGTATGGAGTTGCGTCTCGGCGACAATCGCCTCTGATCGAGTTTTGTAGGCAAGGAAGTCGACCTTCCTCTTGCTTCTGAGGAAGTCGCTGGTTTTTACGGAGCGATGCTGGAGACCGACCACGCTAAGGATGCTGTATTCAACAAGAACTTCTTTGAAGATTGGAAACTTATCTTAAAGAAACACCCTCCAGTTTGTCGTTCGTTTATCGTCATGATCATAATCCCTCATTACAGTGCTAGCTTGATGGTACGAAAATAACTTCTTTTGAACTGTGCGATTTTCGCCCGATGTACGAGCACTTCGAGGTGGAAAGGGCGAGGAAGAAGGCCATGACCTCAGAGGAGAAAAAGGAAGCAAAGAGAGCCAAAGACGAGCTTGAAGTCAAATACACCACATGTCTTTTGGATGGGCGCAAGGAGAAGGTTGGGAATTTTCGTGTCGAACCTCCTGGCCTTTTCAGGGGTCGCGGTGATCATCCAAAGAAAGGCGCACTCAAGGTTAGGGAAAACTACCGGCCATTTCTGTCTCACTAAATGAAAACCTAGTTTCGTGTGAGACCTGAGGATATCACTCTTAACATTGGCAAGGATGCTCCGATACCAGTTCCAAACATGCCAGGTTCATGGAAAGCCATTCAGCATGATAACACGGTCACATGGCTGGCTAACTGGACGGAAAATGTTAATGGGAATCACAAATACGTCTTCTTAGCGGCTGGAAGCTCCCTCAAAGGCCAAAGCGACATGATCAAGTTCGAAAAGGCACGAGAACTGAAGGTGAGGCTCCAGCACAGTAATAATGGCTATGGACAACTCCTTACAATCTTTTCAAGAATCATGTCGATCGTATTCGCCAGAACTACACCCGAGATCTGAAATCAAAGGTTATGGCAGACCGCCAACGGGCCACAGCAATGTACTTTATTGATAAACTCGCCCTACGTGCTGGAAACGAGAAGGGCGAAGATGAGGCTGACACTGTCGGCTGTTGTTCCCTTCGTTGCGAACATGTGACTTTAGAGCTCCCCAACTTCATCATTTTTGACTTTCTGGGTAAAGATTCCATTCGGTATTACAAACGTATAGACGTCGATGCGCAAGTGTTCAAAAACATTCGGATATTCAAGGATAACAAGAACGATGACGACAATCTTTTTGATCGCGTCACAGTAAGCTGTTATCACACTCAGCGTCTTATGTTAACGCCAATGTTTGACAGACCGGCTCTCTCAATAAACACTTAACATCAGAGATGAAAGGGCTTACTGCGAAGGTCTTCCGTACCTTCAACGCTTCAAGCACCTTCCAACGCCTTTTAGATGAAGATGATCTTTCGGGCGCAACACAACAAGAGAAACTCAATGCATACAATAAAGCTAACCGAATGGTCGCCATTCTTTGCAACCATCAAAGGAGCGTGCCGAAAACTCACGAACAGTCTATGGAGAAAATGCGCCACAAGGCACGCTTTCAATGATTTTTACTATCCAGACATCACTGTTGACAGTCCTATAGCGCCGAAGTCTAAAGTACGAAAGGATGAAGCTTCGGCATGCCTTGTTCAACTTGGATTCCAAATTCAAGAAAAACAAGCAGTTCGCGGAAGACGAGTCGGACCTTGATGACGATTGGATCGTTTCCTATGAAGAAGAACTCAAAACAAAAGAGATTGAAAAAGCAGAGAAAAAATTCGCGAAGGACAATGAAAAGCTCACTGCGGACGGGAAGAAAGCTTTAACTAAGGACGTCCTACAAGAGCGTCTGGATGCAATTAAAGATGAGTTCAAGAAGCTCGCCAAGGAACGAGGTACCAAGAAGGCTGTCCTGAAGCGAGAAAGGCCTATTGAGAAGATCGTGGAAGTTATCGAGAAGCTTACGGAGAAAATCAAGACCTCTGCACTTCAAATCGAAGATCGAGACGCAGGCAAAGAGGTTGCCCTAGGAACCAGGTATGTAGGGGTCCCCTTTTTCCTTTCCTTTTACTCATTTTCCATTGCGCGATAGTAAAATCAACTATCTCGACCCCCGGTATGTTCCTCTTGAGGCACTTCTTGGACTTAGTTTGACTTTGAGCTAGAATAACGGTGGCTTGGTGCAAAGCACAGGACGTTCCAGTCGAGAAACTCTTTTCTAAGACACTGATGGTAAAATGTAGGCGTTTCTTTTCTTTTGTGTCCCCACAGCTACTGGAATTATATTTTGTTCGCAGTCCCCTGGGCCATGGAAGTCGAAGAAGATTGGAAGTTTTGAAGGAAAATGACAACTAGGCCTCTTTATTAGACTTAGAAGCAAACCTGTGGTATCTACGTACAATCCTATCGCTTCGTTTTTACAGATGTAGGAATATAATCTTATGATATCATGTGGGATGATCTTTATTTGGTAGTGGCCTTGCAAACATGTCGCGTGTCAAGTAATTTTGTGGATTTGACTACTTACTTTCAACTTTCGACTACCATGAGTCGGCTTCCTGGCAGACAACCCGCTGTCGCTTCTAAAATTCCGTTCACTGCTTTAACGGTCGAATCTGGTGAAGAGTCGGAAGACGAGGATGTTGTCGTTGTACCCTCATTGGACATGTACGTCTTTTCTCTATGTTTCATCATCCTTGGCTCAACTTCAGGAAGCAACTCGCAGAAGGATTCAAAGCCTTCCAAGTCATCCATTAAAAAGGCCCAAAAGCTGGCTCGTACAGAACGGCGACAGCAACAAAAGGCATTGGCGAAAAGTCAGCGTGAACAGCAGACGTTCGAAACCACCGAACCTGCAGCAAAGGTGTCCGGAACTCCTTCCGTCACGTCTTCGAAAGATTTTGAAGAAGATCATTCTGCAACATTCCCGGAAGATTCATCCAACTTACCTCAGGTCGCTGCGCACGACGTGGCCACGAATGGCACGCTAGTTGAGCTAATTGATGCCTCCGAAGAATCCGTAACAGAAGAGCGACCTTCAGAAGTCGAATCAACGACCGTGAGCGAAGACAAGCCAGCGTTGCTCCATGGCGAAGGAGAATTAGATGTTCTTTCTCAGAATCCATCCCCAACTCAAGTCGAAACGCTTGAGACTGAAAAGGCCAAAAAGCGACAAAGTTTCATCACTCGTACTTTATGGACTTTCATTATGATTGGCGGTTTTATCGGTGAATGCATTTCGACCTGTGTAAGGCAGTCTATTCAGACAAGTTTTTAGGTCTACTGCTTCTTGGTCACGCATATATGATTTTGCTTGTGATGCTTTGCCAAACTCTCGTTTACAGGGAAGTCACGGCATTGTTTTCCCTGAAACCAGAGCCGCACGATGTGGAGGATATTGGTGGAAAGGATCCTTGGAGTAAAACACTGAATTGGTATTTCTTTGCCGTGACCAACTATTTTCTATACGGAGAGAGCATCATCTACTACTTCAAGGTTTGTCATGGATCCTTTTTCTGAAGTTTTCGCCAATCTAATTTTCTGTCACAACGAATAGCATGTCGTCTTTGCTGATGCACAACTTCTCCCATTCGCAACGAATCATCGGATGATAAGCTTCATTCTATATACCATCGGTTTCATGGGATTCGTTATGTCGCTCAAGAAAGGCTATTTGAAGCAGCAATTCGGACTTTTCTGCTGGGTACATATGAGTCTTCTGTTGATTGTTGTCTCCAGGTTAGTGACCAGAGCTTGACATCGCTTCTCTGCTTTAACTAGCAATAGCCATTTCATTGTCAACAACATCCTCGAAGGTCTCATCTGGTTTTGGGTCCCAGCTTCGCTCGTCATCTGCAATGATGTATTCGCCTATATCTGGGGCATCACCATTGGGCGTACTCCGCTGATCAAGCTCTCCCCAAAGAAAACAGTTGAAGGGTTTGTTGGTGCAGTTTGGAGCACATTGATCTTCGGGGTTCTATGGGGCACATACTTCATGCGATTCGACTACATGATATGCCCAGTTCACGATCTCGGTATCAGTGCATGGAGCTATACACATTGCACACCCAATCCTGTCTTCGTTTGGAAAGAGTTGGAGATCTGGAAACCTGTTGCGGTGTTTTTGTCCACCCTGGTTCGTCCATTCAAAGTCATTAGTCGAACCCCTCTCAAGTATCATTCACCTGTGGTCCACAGTTCGGTCGCTCCATTAGCACTATTCCTTATGCGCCCTATCAATTTCATCTCTTACTTCTCGCCTTCTTCGCGTCTCTTGTGGCTCCCTTTGGAGGTTTCTTTGCCTCTGGGTTTAAACGGGCCTTCAATATCAAAGACTTTGGGCACAGTATCCCGGGACATGGCGGTATGACCGATAGGATGGACTGCCAGTACGTCATAACCTAAGACCATTTCAAAGAGATATTCGACTGATAAATTTGGAAGGTTCCTTATGGGCGTTTTCACATACGTATATTACAGCAGCCTAATACGCCAACATCATGTCACAGTTGGCGGTGTGTTACAGATCATCGTCAGCGGTTTGACTTTCGATCAGCAGCTAGAATTGATGGCTGACTTGAAGAGGTACTGGGAAACGCAAGGAGTAAAATTACCATGATCCCATGATACACGGGGCATTCAAAAGATATGGTCCTACAACTGATCAGCATTGGCTAGTCTAGTAATACCAAATACCCTGCTAATTCTAATTGATAATTTCCGTTCGATGGGTATACTTGGGGTATACAATTAAACGACTGTCCATTTTGCGAGGCCACCAAATAACATCGCAGCCCGAGCATTTCGATACGCCGAAAGGGAAATGCCTTGCGCATCCTTGCCGTTTAGCTCACTCAGGTAAAGTAAAGTCACTTCCTGGTGTCCTTTAGGAATGTACACATCCGCACTCCAGCCACCCTCTGCATTAACCTGCAATGGGACTCGCTCATTGCCGATGGAGATCATATAAACGTAGTTATCCACTTCGTTCGTGGACATGTGTTCACAACGTTTGAAGAGGCAGAAGACCACACGGGTCCCGCCCTTGATAGCGCTAGTGGGTGGTTGTAAGGCTAAGGCCCAAAAGTTGAGGTTGTGGAAGGCATTGAATATGACAGGACCATCGGGTTCCATGATGTAGTCCTCCCAAGAAACAGGGCCACCATCATCTTGAGCCACGAGCTGATAGGAAGGGTCTTCAGGGAAGTGTCTGCGACCGAACTCTCGAGGTGGGGAAGTGAACCACATTGGAGTAAATCGTTGTTCGTATGACGCCCCACTAAGACCACCTGCACCCCAGCAAGGATCGATAAGATGCCACTCCCCATCTAGAAAGGCACAATTCCAGGCATGGTTGGCTGCATAGGGTGGCACAAGTTGATCTGCACTTAGAGGCACGAAACCAAAACCCTTGCCATGGCCCGTAACTTTATGGGTTTCTATTCCTATCCTTTCGGCAAGGTATTTGAAAAGACCCGCGTAGCCATCGCAGACAGCGAGGCCAGATGATAACGTGGATTCGGGTGTGGATGGTTGAACATTTCCCGAAAGGAAAGAAGCGGCATCATATGCAATATTATAGTGGAGCCATGTGAAGATTGCACGAGCTTTTTCTACCTCGTTAGGAAAAGGCTTGGTCAGGTCGTAGGCAAGATTATCTAGTGAGGTTACTGATTGTCGGGGGAATAATGCCGCATGTTTATCAACATGGGTGTAGTCCCTGCACTCAGGGCAAAAACTTGGCTCGCGGTATGTATTATCAACGGGTGCGCTGAGGTCGGAAGATTCATCATCATAGCGCGGTTGAGGAGGAGGAGGAGGAGGTAAACGACGCTGAGCGTTGGGATATGTATCGTTAGAAGCGGTAGGATAATTCTTTTTCGGAGGAGGAGGTGGGCGCCTAGCAAGGGCTCTAGCCAAGTCTTCAGGCTTTGGTCTCGTCGATTTGGGTGGAATGGGTGGGGGAACCTTGATGGCTGTGGTCGTCGTTTGAGACGACCTCGAGGGTAATTGGGGTGGTGGAGGAGGCACTGGTCGCTTAGGAGGTAGAGGCGGTTTAACAAGAGACATTCTTAAGAAAAACTTTGAAAAACAATGATAATCATTCACGCCGCTCATGATAGATGTTTTATCATATTGCATATGAATTGAAAAATGCATAAAATCAATCATAACTAGTACACTTATGATCTGGGCTTCTCCTGAAGAGAGCGATGTGAGCAACATCCAAAACGTTGAGCAAAGAAGAAAAAAAATGCGAACCTTCTTCTCCTTCCACAAGGCAAGCAAACCAACACCAGACACCTTGACAACCTTGAAGCGCACACCAGGAATATCACCCTTGGCCTTGCCACTACGACCGAAACCGGAAATAAGGACTTCGTCGTTCTCATCGACAAAGTTGAGGCAACCGTCGTTCTAAGACTCGTCAGTATGCGATGGAAGAAAAAAAAAATCAGACTCACAGGGACGAAAGCGGTAACCTTCTTTCCGTTTTTAATGAGCTGCACACGCACGCATTTGCGGATAGCAGAGTTGGGTTGCTTAGCCTCGACACCAACTTTTTCGAGCACGATTCCCTTGGCGTGCGAGGAACCTCCGGTAGGAGAGGTCTTGTAGACGTTTCCAAGAGCACGTTTTTTATATGCTTTGTCGGCCTAGAAAATAAAATGAGATGAAGAGCATAAGCCAGGAGACGCAAAGACACCAACCCATCGGTTTTCGCGGCGATCGTTGCGGAGTTTGCGGGCGGCTTGGAGGCCACGAGGTTTGTTGGCTGTATGAAATAGTCAGTGAAGGGATATGAGGAACGGTGGCTACGACGTACAGCCCATTCTTGAGGTCGAGGTCGATAGCGAGGACGATTGGCTTCAATCCGTTCTGGCATTTCCCGGCAGTTGAACCTTATTTTTAAAAACTGTAACAGTTCCATCAATCACGTGAGGCAATATTTTTACGCGCTTTTAGCGAGTAATTTTCCCACATTACGCGTTAGATTACATAATTCAAATAACCTCCTTGTTATATGTTCTCATCGCGTTGTCGGCGTTCGACGCGACATGTTTCCACAATTTTTAATTTGAACACTAGGCAATGCCGTAGCTATGCTTCATCAAGTACACTAGAGGCTTTGACGAGACGTGGCTTTGTTCACCAGGTTACTCGGTGTGTTGGCGTCCACAAACTTTCATCGCTTCTCTTTTATAATTGAATTATAGGCCAGAGACACTAAACGCTGCTCTTGCCTCGAACAGACAAGTGGCATACGTCGGCATTGATCCAACCGCCGGGTCGCTACATATTGGTCATCTTATTCCTTTAATGTGTGCCCTGCACTTTCAGCTTAACGGTCACGGTGTAATCCATCTCGTAAGCCTCGCCACGCCCTCGTTCATTCTTTCTGCAGCGTGCTTCACAATTGCTTAGATAGGAGGTGCAACTGGACGTGTAGGTGACCCGTCCGGTCGCCTAACGGAGCGTCAACTGGCAGAGATCGAGCAAGTCGACAAGAATGTCGATAGTTTGTCTGCAGGCATCACAACTTTTTTCCAACGCGCTGCCTCGTACGCTCAGTCCCATGGTCTAAAAATAGATGAGCTGAACACGAAGCCCACCATAATGAGCAATCTCACATGGCACCAAAATACGAATCTCCTCGATTTTCTAAGGGTTGTGGGGGTCCATGCGCGTGTCAACACCATGCTCAACCGAGAGAGGTTTGTATCCCACGTAACCAACCCGCTTACTTGTCACTCAATAACCTGCAGTGTTAAAGCTCGCTTAACTTCTCAGCGTGGGCTTTCTTTCACAGAATTTTCATATCAACTCCTTCAAGCCTACGATTTCTACTACTTGCACAAAAATCATAATTGCACCATTCAAATCGGTGGATCTGACCAGTGGGGAAATATCCTGGCCGGAATTGAATTAATTGGCCGTTTGGACAAACCTGGTGCTGATAGTTCAGAGGTTGCGGCTTTTGGGGTAACAACACCATTGTTAACCACGGCGTCTGGGGAGAAATTTGGAAAAAGCGCTGGCAATGCTGTTTGGCTAGATGCTAATTTAACCAGCGTCTTTGATTTCTACCAGGCATGTCCGTTTCAATGTTACCTCTTTCACCTCAATCCAAAGCTCACACATTCCCGCAGTATTTCGTCAAAGTAGATGATGCAGATGTCGAAGGTTACTTGAATCTATTTACGCTTCTGACATCCGGAGAAATAGCCTCAATAATGGAGGCTCACTCGGTGAGAACACTGCCATTTGTCACTTTGCCCCACGAGTAAACTTGTCTTCAGGCGCATCCAGAGAAACGTGTAGCGCAAAAGCGTTTAGCTGCGGAAATAACAGGCATTATCCACACAGGTGTCGTAGTCCACGCAAACTATTTGATTCGTCGGGCTGACTCTCGTTAGATCTTGCAGTGTCTCGAGCGATCACCCTCACTAAACTACTTTTTGAGTCAAACTACGATGGTTTAACCGCGGCTCAAATAACGTCTGCTTTAGAAGGTGATCCACGCCTAGTGATGGTGGATGAAGCCGAGCTTCTTGAGTCTTCCGTCATGAAGCTTGCGGCAAAGCATGGCCTTGTGCCGTCGACGTGTAAGTTGGCAACTGTTGTGTTAATTTTCCACCTGACGTGTTGATTGCCAGCCGCTTCACGTAATTTGGTGCAAGCTCGTGGGCTCTATGTCAACAACCAAACAGTACCGGAGCTGCATTACAAGTTGCCCAGGTCACAACTTATTGATGACCAAGTAGCTATTTTGCGTGCTGGAAAGGATAAGTGTATTATTCTGGCATCGAACCGACCAGTATCCGTGTAGATAGATGTCGCAAAATTACTTGGATGCATACTAAACAACCAACAGTGTTGTGCTTTGTGCACTTGGACTGGAAGCTCAATCCGCCCTCAAACTCGTGGAAGCAACACAGCGAAATAGAATTATTACATGGATTCAGGAGCTGACAGAATTTTAGCCCAAGAAGATTGGGAACAGTTGAGACACCTCACCTTCCAGTGTCTGAACCATCTCTCTCAAGGCAACGTAAGCTTCGTTATGTTGCAATACAACCCCCAAAGATTCCGCATCTTTCCCAAATGCCTCTACGTCGAGAATCATTTGAGCACGAATACGTTCTTCATCTCTGCTATCATCATCCTTCCCAGCGTTGGCGCTTCCAAAAAGCGAGAACGATGTTTTCTTCCCTTTTTTGAGCCTGCGAAGTGATTCCTCCGTCTTTTTCATCGCAGTCAGATAATACATATATCTGTGAAAAGATGAGGAGTCGTTTGCTAAAGACAGTGACTGTCGAAATTATACCTTTGTGCGACATTCTCAAAAATCTCGACAGAGTACGTTTGAACACAATCATCCTTCAGAGAATAGCCCACACCGTCACCAACGCCTATGCCAAAAAAAAGCTTCACAGGACGAAGGATAGACGCAACAAAGTAGCTGGGTTCAGTGGGGATGCGTTTATTGGACATCGCTCTAAATTGTGAGGGAATAGATCGAACAGGTAAGAGAGCGTCACAACAGCGTCTTGTTAGAATGCCGAGAATGTCGCTTGATAATGGGGCAATCAAATTGGTGAGAGCGTTCAGAGAGTTGTGCAGAGTATCTGTGAAAAACGACGTTTGAACAGATTGCAAATATAAACATTTTTTTGGCTACCTTGAGGTTGTGCGCCATCTGTCTCACTGTCGGAGATTTCTGGGAGCATCATGCTAATTTCTTCACGCCAAAGTGTCAACACATGAGTTCGCAATGCCTTGATGTCGACCATCATGGCAACGTTTTGCCGAAGTGTGGAATCATCAGCTGCCGTGTTTTCAGTGGAAAGTGTATCATGCGCTTGAACCGGTGTTGAAGCACGATTTTGTGTGGGAGAAGAAGCCTTGCTATGCGTAAGCACGCTCCATTGGACTATAGCAGAGCAAAAGATGGAACCTTATCTGCGGTGTCGCCCTTTGAAACACATTTATCCAACCAAGTCTTGTATCTGCTCAAGATCTTGTAGAATATAAGGCACTGGATTCTTTATGCCATCATTATGGAAACGAACCTGTAGAGTAAGTTTCCAAAATCTGTGGCATAGATCTGAGATAAAGATTTCGGCGCTCCAGCAAGCCGCAATCGCAAGCCACACTGCGTTTGCTTGAGATGTAGAGAATGTCCTATCTGCTGAAGGAATATTCAGCAAATGATACACGTCAAGATGCTGAGATGACCTTGTAAAAGATTGGACTCGATCCGCAGGACAGACAGTGCCTCTTCTAAAGGTCCGACGATTTCCTTCCACCTCATTTGGAAATAGACAGGAAGTTGCCAACGCTGTTGAAAGGCAACGTACAGAGGATGGGCTCGCAGATTCCTGATTGATTGCACTGAAGGTGATAAATACTCTAATGAGCGGATGAATGCCTCAGAAAGCTCATAATGCTGAGGATCAATGTCAAATTAAGAATCCAACACATCGACTCAGAACCAAACCTTTTTGAAATCGCTTGGGCGACCAGATGAGAAGATGATCCCACCCAACTCATCGATGAGCGCTCGTCCCAACTCTTCCCAAACCACATTTGCCATGATATCAAACCCATTCGTTGGGTGATCGCCATAAAGTGGCGATTCTTTTTCTTTTTCGAGTTGAGCCGACGAAAGTGATTTAATGGACACTGTCTCAGATATGCTCATAATCCGGTAAAGATCCCGCTCAACAAACCGCAGCGCCTGAGCGTACAATGTGGCAAGAGGATCGTCTGTATCCTCCAGCAAATGTGCATAAGGAGACGTCGAAGTCGATCCAAAAGTGAAATATGAGTGGTGTTTTACAGAGGCATGTGCAGTAAAAGGGGTATAAGGCGTCCTTGGAGGCAGAGGAGTGCTCACTTGGAGAGAAGCCGCTCTTGGCGCGACGAACGGTGTATGAGGGATTATGGGAGATTGAGGAGCTATCAAAGCCCCGTGGTTTATGGTCTAGTATGGATTAGAACATTGCTCAATATCATGAAGAGGGAACTTGCCTTCTTCACAAAAGGCCGGATAACTTCTTTTCGTAGGACGTCTTCGGCATCTCGCCAAAGTCCAAGTATATCGTATGTCCGCATGCATTCCGTGACATCAACAATCAGCTTGTTTCCTTCCATTTCTGAAACTTTTCCTTCTCCCTTCCCGCCTACAAGGGCAATCAGCAGCGTAGCAAATACATGGTCAAGATCAGAGGATATTGTTGATTGTATTCTGTCGATTCGCTAAAGAAGAAACCACTCAGTCAAGTCGGACATGCAAGCAGTAGTAAGGACCTCACAAACCCATTGTATTTCGTCAATAAAGACACACTTCTCCGCACGAGCTTTCGAGGTGTGATATAGCAACTGCACGTATTCCGAGGCTACGCGTCCTAAATGCTTCGCTCGGTTGCCACGCAATCTGATTCTCTTGTTGAGCCCTCAAGTCAAAGAGAGGTATAGAAGTATCAACCTTGACTCTGTGCTCTCCCGGTTCTCAACGTGTGGCGGCAATGTTATTGATGAGACGTTAGGAGATCCAGATATTTCGTTTTCCGGCGATGCAATTAACAAGAGAGATTCCAGCCGAGTGGTTGACTCTGAAATTTTCAGCAGGAGATGCAACAGGGCCTGTGCAAGATGATAATAAGGCAACGCATATGAAGAAGAGATAAACAGACCTTCTCTTCCCTCAGGATTGCTCTGGTTCGAAGCTTTTGCTGAATCGCATCTTGTATAACCTGGAGTTCGGCTCTTGATTGCTAAAGTCTTCAATGTCAAGAAGGTGATAGCTTCGGGTCAATCATAACGCACATGTACTTCAGATTTGAGATGTTTGAGGGGAGTTCGAAGGCGAAGCAGCCGACCTCCCTCGTCTTTCAAGTCTGTACTGAGGCTGATAAAAGCCTCATAGTCGTCGTTTATGAGCATAACCAATTCCTCCTTGAGTTGCGACAAGTACTCTCGTAAATCGGAACGAAGGTCTGGAAGGGATATGTTTGACCGTGAAAGAAGGAAATCCTCAACCAAGAAATTTGGACTTGTGAGGAAAACATTGTCATGGGAGAGAGGGATAGAAGCAGGAAGCTCTGGCATATTCAATTGCACATCGACGTCACTCTCTTTGCGCCTCGAGACGGAGGATTCGCGGTTTGCAAGCTCGTCTGCGAGACGATCAAGCTGATATGGATCGTCACCGAGCAGACTGGGGCTTTTGAAGGCCATGTTGGGCAAATCGAGGAGTTTGTAGTGTCAAGACCAACTTGAACAATGAGCAAGTCCTTTATTTGTTTTCCCAATTTGTCACGTAAACAGGACTAAAGTACGAAATATCTCCTCATACGCCGTTGTAAGGTATTACTTATCTGCAACTATACGTTCATCTCGATAATGAAGTGGAAATACTAGAGCCATTGTTGACTCCTAAAGAACTATGTCCACCAATGTCCATTACACAAACCACCAGCGAGCTCACGACTTCTCCTCCAAATCTGACAGAAACGCGACCCACGTCTTCTTGTCAATGACGCCTTCGTCTTGAATACATCGATTGTCAGAAAACAGGAGCGTATAATTGAAATGGGACGATGACTTACATAGGCCATCTGAGTCCGTGACAACGACATAACGAGCACCAAGTTTAGCAAAGAATTGGTGTACCATTTCCAAAGGTGAATTTGACTGAACTGTTAATGGTGCCTGGAGAGGTATTCATGTCATCACAGATATGTAAAGGTGATACCCGGTCTTACTTGATCCATGTAGATGCTAAAGTCAAATAGGTTGCCTTCTCGACGTTCACTCTCTTCCATGAGGGATGAGACAGAAGAGGTAGCATTGAAATGACTGTATGTCGTATGAAAATGGACTTCATCCTCCTCGCCGTCAGCCACCAGACCTTATATAAAAGATTAATCACAAAGTTGTTACGCGAGAAAGGGATAAAACATACTGAGTGCATGTTCCAGCTCGTTGGCTCCGATGTAGCCAACCATCCGCATGCCATCCTGGTTGATGTCTGGTCGAAGGATAGGAAACCCGCTATCATCGTTGCCTGACCGCATTAGAGCAACAAGCTGGTCTCGTAAGCTTGTCACTGTATTCTTTTTATCGAGTTCGATGACTTCAGTATCATGAGCGGTCTACTGTGTGGTAAGTCAAGACGGAGTGAGAAACTCATAGAAAATCCGACCACGTCATTTATGTGAAGGTTGCCCCACAAGTATTCGTGTTTCGAGTCCAAGTAGGGTAGTTGGTTAAGTTCGATGACAAGGTCGTAAATGCCCTTGGGTTCCAATGCGTCCGCCACGGTTTTGGCCACAAGGACTGACAGCATCACTGGTACGGCATAGGTCAAAGTATCAGTGAGCTCAAACATGATGACTGCCAATGACACTGTGGTTCGCTTTTTCAAGGTCTTTCATCAGCCTGTGTCATGATACACGATTGACGACCTACGGTTACGCCAGATAGAGTTGCTGCTGCGCCAACCATAGCATAGAGGCCAGGAATTATGCCTGAGAAAACGACATTGAAACAGGTAAATTAATGTGTGTACAATATACCCACAATCTTTGTCTTTGCCACAGATGGGGAGCATTGTCGCTCCTGCCTCTTGGTATTGTAACCATTGCATGAGAAGGCCAAGCACACGCCCAGCACATGCGCCAACGCCGAGGGACGGGATGAATATACCAGCTGGGAGTTTGATTCCGAAAGTTATGATTGTCAGACAAGCCCGGACAATCATTGCAGTCAAGATTGAGCGTAGTAGGGGCATAATATCTGAAAGAGAACGAGGATCAACCATGCATAATCCGGCGTGCTGGTACGGTTTACTCCCTCGACATTCAGCAAAGAGATGATAAACGAGTTCTGTGCCGCTCATGCCAGTGAACGGGTTTATGAAGGCAAGGCCAGTCGTAACCGCGGTGATCTGTGGTGCGCCCGAATGAGTCCAACGATGGTGTATGCTCTGATGACTGCATACCAAGAAAACTTCTGCGATGGGGTGTGTCTTCAACCAAGTCTTGTTGCGGACATGCTTGCTCCAGGAGTAGTTAAGCTTTGAGAAGTAAGCTCCATATACTCCCTGATGTGGCACAGTTCGTGAGACGTCGCATCTGAAATAGAGGAGAGCTTACTCCAAACACACCGAGCAGGAGGAATGGAAGGAGCTCATAAGCATGCCAGTCCTATCAACAAAATAAAGCAATGAGGAGCTCGGACACTAATTTTCCTCACCTTATCATAGGTCACCTGGAACAATACTAGTTTTCCTGTCCCAAAAGGGTCAAGCACCTTGAGTGTGATAGCTGCAATCATTGCACAAAAAAAGCTAAAGTTTCAATCAAACTAGGAATCAACTTGTGCGGCGGCAATAGTCTTCTCCTTTGTACCGACCTTCTCCACATAACCTGCAATGGGAATAAGCAAGATGGACTGACATACAAATCGATTGCTTGCCTTCGGAGGAAAGAAGTATGAAACTTCTTCTAGACTGAAGAGAGTTCCACCTATTGGAGCACCGAATGCGACAGCGACGCCAGCTGCGCAGGCGGCACTCAGAATTTCCCGGCGTTTGGCTGGGTGAAATCAGAATCCGGGGTAATTATAAATGGAGGTAGGATCTCACCTTCGTTGTTTTCATATTTGCTGAAAAACCGACTTATGATGTTGCCTATGCAACTGGCAATATGGACGAAAGGTCCTTCTTTACCAAGTGATAGTCCAGAGGCAACAGAAAGAGCTAGACCAACGGATTTGGTGAATAGCACGCGCCCTCCCAAATACCCGTGTATAACGAATCCTAGGACCATGTCAGCCAATCGAAGACTACTCAGCTGATTCCGCACCGGAAAGGATCGTCTTGACCTCGGGAATGCCACTTCCAGCTGCCTGCTTATGATTAGCGCTGGCAAAAGGTGATTATTGCCGCTTCTACTCACGTAATACATTACTTTCCTTTTAACATCCGATGGTACGCTGTTGGCATGGTTCGTGCCCGGAAAGTCAGGAGACAGAACTCCGGATTCTTTCCGCGTAACGAATGTGGTGGAGTTGGTAAGATATATCGTAAGAATGCATGAAATTATAGCTAATAGAAGCTGAGGCGAATGTCAGTCGTAAGATCACAGTACTCGTTGCTGCCACCCACAGCAATGGAGATATGAATAGCGTAACCGGTGAATTTGGCCGCAAGACCATCTCCTCCAGGAGAGAGAATATCGATCCATGATTTCCATCTGGGACAATTTTCGGTTACTTCATGGATACGTGGCGTGAGGTCACTATAATCAAGGACCGGGCAACAGTAACGCTTTGCTTTCCACCATGAACCATGGCAATATCCCTCTTTTATGTCAAATAGGAATGTTTCACTCCGGACAACCAGAAATGCAACTATCGCGCTGAGGAAGCCGACAATGGTCACCACCAACCAACCCAGACTTTTGTCGATGGCAAGTCGAAGACGTGACCTGAAGGATTTGCGGTTTCTTAAACGGGAGAACCTCGCAGAGTCTTTGATAGCATCGTGAAGCCAGTCGATGGAAGAAAAGGACGAGTACCAAACACGGATGCCGTTGACTTTAGTATCTGCATCCGTTTCCCCCTTATATTGCAGAGGAGCGTCATAGGCGGATATTGGTCTTTCAATGCTCAAGCGAGAGAAAGTTAGATCTCGAATGCTCGGTGTTGGTAGCGCGCTTGCATTGGAACGACGTCGAGTGGTTTGAGGTATCGTGCCCCGTATTGTTAGGCTGCTTCCCCTATGACGCGACCTAGGCAACGTGCCATAAGAGGTGGTGTTGAAAGGAAGGGAAGAACATTCGGTTGGCGACTCGGATATAGCATTGGAGTCCTCGCCTTCAATTGCGGAAGCTGCAGCGACAGCGTTGATCGTTGTGCCACTCCCTATACGCATTAGTCGCTCACGGCGCCATGTTGTTGTTGAGGGCCCGTTGCTCGCTGGTAGTGCAGGACCATTGCCCATGAGGGATGGCTGCTAGTTGAGCAAATGAGTGAACCTGAAGAAGGCAATTACAGTACAGCTCTGGCACTCTGCTGAACAAGTTGATTGATTGTATGGTTGAGAAACGTAAGTCCATATTTCAAATCTCCACATGTCAAATCACAAATTCCAACAGCAAAAGATCAATAAAAGCTTTCCGCTATGTACTGGCTAATTATTTATGAAATTTATCCAATTCTACGTCCCGTTTGCTACGTTACTACTTTGATTTTCTGATGTAGCGGTGCTGCTTTTCGACATTAAAGAATTGAGAACCATCGCAAGACCACTCATCTGCGCGGACTGCAATGATGAAACATTGATTTCGAGGCTAAGCATGGTACCATTTGAGGTCGATCCACGCAGCACCGCGGCAGGTTGCGGTTGACCATCTGAAGATACTGATGAGGCAGGAACTGGAATGATTCCCAAGGCGTGGAGTGCTGGCAACGACGCTACGGGTAGTTGCACAGGGATTGCAGATTGAACGGGAGTGGGTGTCACAAGAGGCGGAGGGGGGACTGCAAAGGTTGGTGTCGGAGTTGTTTGCGCAGGTGTACCATAAACCTGCGTGTAGGCATATGGATAACCTCTGTAATATTGTGCCTGGAGAGGTGTGGCTGCCGTAGCATTTATCGCACCCGGATAGTACAGGGGGCGACCAGCATTGTGATAAGTTGCAGCCAGTCGTTTCTCCTTGTCTCGACGTTCCTGTTCTGCGCGAGCTGTTCGGAGTTCATTGCTGAGCACAGTCGTCTCGGATCTTTCGACGTCTAAAACCAATGATGCCAGGAGAACGGCTTGGTCGTCTGGGGCTGAGCGCTGCGAAGGAAGTGAAATTAAGAACATGGCAAGTCGGGGAGGACAAAGAGGGTCCACCTTTCCCTGACGAGTCTGAATGTTGCGAAATCTTTTTAGTAATGCATCTCGCCGCTCATGACATTCTATAGCAAAGCGGGTTTCTGAAGTGGCGTCGATGAAAAGTGCCCACACATAGTGACTAGACGACGTTACCTCTAATTTCTTCCTGAAGTTCCGTCACTATCGCCTTTCCTTTACCTTTCAGGTCCTTTCTAAGCGTTTCCAGATCTTCTTGAGGCTGAAGGAGGACATGATAGGGTAGAAGCCTATGAACAACATCGGTAGTATCTTGAAAAGGCGTATCTGTATCTGGGTTCAATACTAGAGCGTGGTCCGATGCTAGGAGAGAAGAAAGCCTGTGAGGCAAAGTAAGGTGATGATGATGAAGGTAACAAAAATCATCCGACAGACCTAGCACGACCTTTCTCTATTATCTCAAGCTCTTCTTTGGTCCTATTCTTCTCAATGTGAGGTCGTTTGTGCGGAGTAGTACTGGGTAGAGTAGTAGATGTTCGCCATGACGAAGGACCTGGTGAAGGTGAATCTGTGGAGACCGCGAAAGTTTGAGGGGTCAAGATATCAAAGACCGGAGAGATGCCATTCGATTGCTCTAGAGACTTGGACGTCGTTTGAACATGAAAAGACGGAGCAAGGACATTCGACATCTATCGCTTGTTTTGCTTTTGCAAAGCCCGTGACTCCCTTTCACGTTCGTTGGTCACACCTTCCCATTTTGGTAAAAAAAAAAAAAAAACCCTATTTATTCTAGAACAGAACGAGCTTGTATAGTAGCTTTTACCGTCTTCAATAGCTCAGCTGCCTTCCCAACATCCTCCGAATTACTACTAGCAACAATTTCAAGATAATCACGCGCAAGTACAAGGTCTCCGTTGGGTATTCGTATCTGGTATTCAGCGACTTCCAAGCTTGACTTGGCGTAATCTTGTACAGGGCGAACTGTGTAGCGATAAGTCTGCGGCCATGGAAAAGTTGGAATACTCAACCATCAGCGCGGCAAATTTCAACAACTTTGCGGTGATATGCGACTGCTGCTGCAGGTTCTTCGAGCGCGTAGTAGAGTCTGGCCAACTTCAAGTTGATGGTGATCTCGTGAGGATCTGCAGGAATAAGCGCGTGCTTAAGGCATTCGACAGCATCTCGGAGGCTAAAAAATGGTTAGACGGAGAGACAATGAATGGGAAATGGAAAAGTTTACCGCCCAATTTCCTCGTAGCACATACCCTGAGCCTGCCATAACCGAACATCGTACGGTCTGTTAAACGCATAAGTTTCGATTGAACACCTCGGGAAAGATCTCAAACCGTAATGCTGTGGCATGTTGATAATAATGTAGTGCATAGTTGTGCATGCTGAGAAGCTCATATGCCTGGCCGAGCCCATACCAAGCCCTGTAATCTTTACGATTGACGTCTGTGACAAATTCGGCAAGTAAGGAATCTGGGAAACCGGGACTTGTGAAACGAAACTTGCCAACGGCCCGACGATAGGCCTCAATTGCTGCATGTGAGTTTTTCATCTCCACATACTCATGTCCCATTAATGTCCACGCAGATAGATAGGTTCTGTCTAACTGTGTTGCTCTTCGAAAATATTTCACGGCCTTTTCGTGCTCTGCCCTGAGCGAATAGTGGTTACCTGATTGATATTCAAATCCAGCCGCCGAAACGTAGATGAAGACAGCCCTCTCACCAACGAGACAACACACTTCTGGGCGATCTTTGTCTAGAGCGAGGAATTCGTGTGCCAATCTTGACAACTTGAGCTTATTGTCCGTCACATACAGAATATTGGAGTAGACGTCGATGTCATCGATTCGATATGGATCCAAGGCAAGAATTTTTTCAAACTGAGCCTCCGCTTGGCCAAAATCTAATAGGAGCTGTTAATCTCTTTGAGTGAGTTTGACTGGCTATCAACGCTGACCGTGTGTGTGATAAAGGACGCAAGCCCGAAGACTCATCACCCAGAGACTGTTTGGAAAAAAGTCAGTTGTGAGAAGTTGGTTGCACAGGTGAAGTTCATGATCTGATGGATGGTGAAGTTCGGTTAATGTCTTTGTTTGGAACATTTGAACCAAGGGATGGTTGAGTGGTATAGGGAGAAGTTGTAGGAGTGAGGATAGCTGCCCAGTGGGTGAGTGATCAATCTACCTGGGACATACAAGACTGTGGATTGACCTCTTCACCATCACCGATGCAACTCATGAGTAATGTCCAAGCCGACCAATTCCACGGGAAACCCGCTATAGAAAGAAGAATGCTTTCAATAGACTCTTCACGTCTCGATAACCGCGAAAGAAATAAGCCTTTCCTGTGTTTGGATTAGATATTAATATTGACTGGAGTAGCAGCGTACAAGAATAGCAGCCATGGATCCGTCGCATTGCAAACCAATTCAAGAAGGTCATTCAACGAGTTGTTAACCGGGACAGCGGGTTGTTGGCGATTGTCTGCAATATTTTGTCAAAGGAGTTTACCATAGAATCGTGAACCTACTGTCGAGCTTGTGCCAATCACGCTGAGCTTGTTTCTCTGAGGCCTTGAGTAGAGACAGTGAGCATACAAGATAGCCATGGCTTCAAAACGTACAATAAACTGGCTGTATATGCTCAAGAAACGGGCTTTGGAACTCTTACAATCCCGTAACATATGAATAGCACGCTTGAACTCTTTGGCATTCACGCATGCGCGTGCGGTAACGAGAAGGTCGTCTTCTTGGGTTTCTAGGTCACTCTCCACGGCTTTAGTCTCAGGCGGCTGCATGTTTAGCCATGAGGGATGCACATGATCCATCGCGACTGGAATCTGCTGGTTAGACGACGAAGCCAAGTCCGCAGGAAACGGTAACGATGACGGTAATCGCGTCCTAGCAGGAGTAGATGTTGAAAATGAAGGCATTGTCGATGCATAAGAGTCTGCAAGTCTTCTTTTAGATAGCGAAATTGAGAGATATAGCTCAGAAACCCTGTGGACAACTGAGATAAGAAAAAGCTTGGTGAAAGTGGAGAACGCGGTACCATTTTGAAGCCAAAAGAAGGCCGCGGTCAGAGCATTCCTTAATAGCTGTCTTCATCTCTGCCACCATCAAGTTATCGACCAGTACAGGAGCGGACATGTTGGCAGTGATGAGCAAGTTTCTGAAAGAAGTGCTTGCAGGTCACGTTAGCGTTCCATGGCTTATTTCACACTGCCACTTCTGCTTTTTGCCATAATTCGTTTCTACTTTATTCTCCCCAAGAATTATCGACCAGTTTCACGCTCATCGAACACCTGTAATTTTGCGGTTTTCTTAGGTTCAGGTTCGTTTGTCCCAACTCATGCGCTATTGCATATTCATCAGTTCCTCAACAGGTGGTCATACGGCAGAAGCTTTGAAGCTTGTTTCTGCGCTCAATTTTGCTCGTTACGCCCCAAGAACATACATTGTATGCACAGGCGACACCCTTAGTGAGGAGAAGGCACATGCTCTTGAATCAGCGGTACGCGTATACAAGACTTACCTATATCGTTATTCATGACATCTTATAGAAGGGAACGTCCGACTATTCAATCTTGAAAATCCCCCGTGCACGATTCGTACATCAATCGATCTTTACCACTCCATTCACGGCTGTCGGGTCTATCTTGGCGACCATTTACTCTTTCACAGTACTGCCTGTCCTTCGCACAGGCAGTCCAACCCCAGCAGGCGTCCTCTTAATAAATGGTCCTGGTACTTGTTTTATTTTATGTGCTGTGATCTACATGAACAAAGTATGTATGCCCCCATATCCTTATTTTTCAAGCTGACAGGGGCTGCCCAAGTTCCTTGGGCTTCAGGCCCCAGAGATCATTTATGTTGAATCCTTTGCTCGGGTACAATCCCTTTCGATCTCTGGTAAACTCTTGCGACCATTTGTAGACAGGTAAGTTTCTCTCGCTGAAAGAAAGTTATCACTTTCACGTTATGCGTAGGTTCATTGTGCAATGGCCGCAAACTATACGACATCGGTGTGAATATCATGGATGGTTAGTATGATATCTTCCTCTGCTTTTGAGCACAACCCCTGTGGAAGTGCTGTGCATCTGGACAAGAATCTACTGATACGAAAGGAGATATGTTGTACACACAAAGCTGTTGGATTAGACTATTTTCTCGTCCACCTATCTTCGCCACTGTTACCACCCCGGCGAGGGCTGGCACTACGTCCACGACCGCCTTCTCTCTTGCTAGGTTCCCATCCACCCCCACCCTCAGTTTTACGAGGATTGGCCCGTCTCTCAAGTCGTTGACCTGCCTTCAAGGACTTGACAAGGTCTGATGACGCAAGTCTCAAATGCATGAAGTTGCAAAAGCCGCCGCGATTACATTCGCCGTTTTCGTTCTGGCGGCAACAAGCTTCGCGAAAATCGGTGACCGGTGATAACTCCGCGTAAAGAGGGCGCCCTGAGACCATTAGGGTAGTTAACAAACAACGAGAGATATATACGTACCTGCATACCAGCGTTCATTACAGCTATCAACAGCAGCCTGAGCCTCTGTTTCCCATTCGTATCGTGCATATACATTGCCAATAAGGTGATCACCAACATTGTCACAAACCTGACAAAATGGTTTATTGGGTGTAAGATCAAAAGGGACATAAGCACTTACATGGAGTTCCAGAAGGTGACCAAATTTTGCCAGCTCACAGTAAAGGTCTTCGTAAACAGCATCAAATCCTTCTTGGAGGTCCTTTTCGGTGAGCTTGCAGACAGGGTCGTGGGCGGGATTGTGATAGACATTGGGAAGCAAGATCGTTTGAGAGAACGGGGGCTTGATATGTTTTCGAGAGCACCTGTCTCCATGACGGCACGCGCCAATCTATTAGCGCCAAAAAATGAGATAGTTGTAGAAGAAACGACAAGAATGGTGCGCACTTTGTAGTAGAAGGAACAATTGACACGATCTTGTTCAGTTCCAAAAATGTTGGCCTATAAGTGTTTAGTACAGGTTTGTTGAGTCAACTGGAAGAAAATACTCACCAAATGCGACGCCATTGTTAAATTACAATATTCTGTCAATAAAGTACGGGTGAATGGATATGCAGT